>ONZK01001990.1:50403-80165 GCA_900322385.1 Pharnaceum exiguum | reverse complement strand
GTCGTTGGTGAACCACTTTAAATTTCTGTGTCGATTGCTTGTTATTTACATATTTATTTGCATCCGTTATAACAAACAGCCCGCATCTTTTTTTAAAGTGGTTCACCGATGGTGTGTCGGTTACGAGTGCAAGCAAATATGTAAATAACAAAGAAAAGACACAGAGATTTAAAGTGGTTCACCAACGGCTGTTGGCTACGTCCATTATCAGAAGGGATACAAATTTTATTAGGTTTTCTGAGGTTGTGTTTTTTCTATGTACATATACAAAAAACAACAATAGTAGGGTATATATAATAATTTAAATAAACCCTAATGGCCTAAATCTAAAATTTAGGCCCATGACAGACAGAAGATCTTAAGGCAAATATTCCTACAAGTATAATAATTGGAAATGAGATTGGAGATTCGAACCTAAGACCCTGATGTTTTGGAAGTCCATTATTAGTCTTCACAATATAAATCACATTTGGAAGTCACTTTTTTTTTTAAAAAAAAATCTACAAGTGGATCCAATCATTAAGAAAAAGGCGTAAAATTTAAACATTATTTATATAGATCACTAAAAAAAGCTTCTAATTGACTAGTCTAACATTCTATTGAGATAATATGATCACAATCAACCTTTGGCAAATCGGTCAAATAATTATGTTGGCATTTGAGCTTAAACATCTTCCGCACGTATGGAGTACGAGCACTTTGCTAATTATTGATGTTTAAGATCGAATTATATAGATTATCTTACGAGTATGATAATGCTCTCATTCAACTTTGCACATGTCTTTTGACTGTTACTATCATCTTTCAATTCTCCGCAGAAGTATCTTTTAGCCAAAGCAATAGTCCCATTTGATTAAATTAATTCAAGTTCGAATGGGAATTTTCCAAGTGCAACACTTCAATATGCTCATTTCTTTCGAATGGCAACTATACTGTTGACGACTATTCAATAGTTCTCTTGTGCATTTCATTCAGCGAATGATTTACTCCGTATATAATATGGAATGGCAGCGATCCATATATGTGATTACGCATGGATTTGACGCAATAATGCTCATCGACGATCGAAGGAATTAATTCTTGGAGAATTATGGAACAATGAAAGCAAACCGAAAAGATCCAAAATTACAATGTTACCTCGGTATATTAAGGCCTTGTTTAATTATCTTGAGCTTCACCAATTCAATTGCATCCATTTACTACATCAAATCAGGTTATTGTTCCTTAAAATTTAACTAGATGGCTACACTCGATTTAGTTTATTAATCAACTATGTAGGTCACCACGACTTAATTCAATTTTTTTCTCAACCCCATTATTGAAGACCATCTCGAGGTCTCATTCGTCCCATTACATATGACTTCTACTATTGAATAACTGGTAAATGAAAGAATCAACACATAACTGTAGATATATTGTACTCTACTAAGATCAGTTGATCAGCCACTATGTACATGCTCGTACAAAATAGCGGAACTAAGCTCAGCAAGCTGGTTCTGTCCGTAGTGTATTGGCTGCGCATATATGTTAGTAAGTGGACAAGGCAGGCCCTGATGTTTTGGACAATTGGAGCACCTCTACGACTCACAATCACGACCTCAAACCAAGCTGGGTGTTGAGCTTATGGGGTGGGAAGTCCTCTTTATAATGATTCACAAATTAGATTGTACTGGTGACCATATTGGTGGTTCTAAGTGCGATTGATGGAGTATTCCAACGCCAAAATCATTTTCCGAAGGAGATACTTGGTGCATTGTATGGAGCATATACTTTACAGCCAATCATTTTTTGGAATCTATTCCAATAATTTTTTGCATAATTTACAAGGGAATCATAGTCACATTGTACTTGTGAAAGTTTTTGTCACTCCCTTCGCCCCCCCGCCCCCCCCCCAAATTTAAAATATATGCCTACACTTTACCTCTCCTTCATCTGAGATGGGATTATATTGAGTTGTTGTTGTTTACCTCTCCGTCCAACGAAATATTTATACTTCTATTCTTGTAAAAATTAGATGTGACTTACATTCATTCTTGTTATTTGTGAATAAATATCAATTACACAACTCCACAGCTAGCGTTGAATTTGTGAATTAATATCTCTCCCGTTAAATTGAAAATAAAAAAACCGTGCTGATAAGTTTTCTACTTATTTACACTACCCAGCTCCGTTGTTAGGACTTAGGACCATAGGATTGCGTCAGAGCATGCCGTTAATTCTGTTATATCTAGCTTATTGAATATGGAAAACTTATTACTTATGAATTATAATGAATGATTATGCTGTGATCTATACCTACATATATCATGCAATGTCCATTTACAAAAAATCGGCAAACTTGATGATGTTTATCGGTTTCTCCTTATCTCACACAGAGAATAGCAACTACTCGTAGCAACTTAGCAAGTGACCCTGCAGGGAGGTAATGAGACGGGTATGTGTCACGTTTGCAATTCATCAGAACAAGGCTTAAGGTCCACGTCAAGTTAACAATCTTAATTTGGTGGGATAAACTATTGATTAATACTACATCCTTGGCTCCTTGCTCGCTCGCTCTGCTTTTGATGCAGTGGGTGGTTTGTCTCTCATACAGTACTACCTTCTTTGCTGTCAACTGAAGAAAATTAGCACCTCATTTACAATTTAATTAAATCACACTTTTTTTTTCTTCTAAAAGGTAAAGAAATGGAGATATTATGAGGGTCTCCTCTTGAGGCACACTACATACCAATACAGTCTATTATCTAATTCTCTCGACCAAAGGTCTTCTAAAGAGTCGTTGATTTACAAACATGACCATAGTTGCCCACCCAATCTGCCGCTCTGTTTCCTTCCCTATAGATATGAACAAAACTTACTAATCCAAATAAGCCACAAATTGATTGGCTTCTTCAATTATACTTTTAATAGACGACCATGGAGTTATAATCACACAGAGTATATATGACATAGTTTGCAATCCTATTAATTCTACTCTATTTGTCCGTCACTAGCTCTTCACTCCCTCACATATGCCATCTCCCGTAGTGATAACAGATTATTAGCTTAAGATTCCCTTCTTCAGCTGATCAAGTACAATTTGTTTAAGGAAGTACACTGATTCAAGTTAGGAATACCTTCATGTGTAGTCTTGGTGAAAGTAACGTAGTCGGGCTTCATTATTAACAGCCATTTCATTTTCATCCCAAGTATCCTTTGGGAAACTAACATCTTTTCATGTGCAAAGGTCATATAGACTCATAGTACTATTGTAACAAAAAGAAAAAAAAGGTCATGGTAACGTAGATATTCAGTTCATCTCCGTACATATGTAATCATAGATGCAACTTTCAGTTGTCGTTATTCAGAGATCATATAGAGTAGCTACAGCTACTAGATTGATATATACTCCATATATATGTAGAGACACTTTAAGAACGCATGAGTATACGAATGCATATCTAGAGATCAAATACAAAGAAAATCGGAGTATATGAATAGAAAATCGGAGTATATGAATGCACATGTTCGCGATTTGTTAATGTATTTTTAAAATATTAATATTAATTTTAAAATTATGAACAATAATATTGAAATCTTATGCAAATTGGCAACTAGCCAGAGTATTATGGAATGCGAAACCCGGATTGATCAACGTCTCATGGTTGACTTTTATTTTTTTTCGCTTGATCATGTTGATCTACTTCCGGGTAGGATATAACTTCTTTCCTCACAGATTTGAATATTCTCATAAGATCACAAGATTCAATCACATGATTGCACAAATCAGCAAAACAAAATCTATTCTACTGCTAAATTTTTGTCATAAATTCAACAAGATTGGATCTGATAATTGAAGTCTAATCTTCTACATTTTAATTAATTATTGTAGCTAGGTGCCACTACAACTACTATGCAACTTTGTACTTGTGATTGGGTAGCAAAATCTGCCGCAGAGTGCATAATCTTCAAATTGTTATTAATCATAATAATGTTTAGTTAGATGTCTAATTAAGTAATTGAAAATGGGAGATGGATCTGATACTGTAGCATCTAAGTCTTCTGAGTTCTGACCAACCTTTTAGTGGTCACTTAGTGAGTTAGTGGTTGCTGACAGATCTTAATAGACGTTAATATATTCTTGTTACTGCATTTGCCACCACGATTACATGTTCAAATTAATATACAGCCACTTCTGCTGCTTCCTTGAATCGTCCACGCTTTTCAAATTTAAGTTATGTGACTCTGCTTCATCAAGGAAATATCACACTAACTGAATTATCATAATAATCACACCGAAAAGGGAGTTCTGATATAAGACTCTCGAATTATATAACATTAACACAGAACTTTATATAGGATAAAAATTTGTGTGAAATCGTTTTTCGTTTTTTTTTTGTTGGCCGTCTAATTTACCGGAGTTCGCTTCAACTACATCCAGAACTGACTCGAATGACACACCTGCTGTGGTAGGCTCGAACTTGAGACCTCGTTTTTTGTTTTTTTGAATGATAATGAATGACAGAAGTTAGGTGAGCGCAGTTTTTACTAACTAATGACCTTTCTTTATTCATTAGTGGTGTTACTCGCTAACTAATTATCCTTTTGAATATATACATTTTTTGTGTATGTAAAAAGTGTTTATTTGCATTAAATTTTGATATTTCAAAGATTAGCTCAACAATCACTCTCTAAATTGAAGCTATTAAGTAATCGAATGACTTTATCAAAGCATGAACTTCTATCTTTGAGACGTATGTGACATAATGGTTTCATGTCACGAGTCCTTACCTGGCTCATGCATGCACTATAGCATTTTCCCTAACGTACGAGTAATTGAATTGCACCCACAAACGCCTAATCAAATTAGAAGTGCACTTCTTTTGCTCAGATTACACTACTAGTTGATTAGACAAGCAATTTGGTAATATGTCCTACCTCATGAAGATGTTATCATGTACCTTCCCCTGCATTTACACCTGTTCCCTTTGTTTGTTTCCTGAACATGGAGCTCCTAGCTACATTTAGTTACTCAATATAGTTTCTTTAACCAGGCAAGATGAGATCTGAGTACCTTAGGAGTACATATGAATAGCTCATTAATTCAATTACTTTATAGGACAAGCTAAGGTTGACTCAGATCCCTCAGAATAGAGCATGAGCTGACAGAACTCTACCAACTACTGATACATCTCTTCAGATGAAGCCACATTGCTCTGCATTCTTTTAGCCGCGAATATAACGGATATTTAAACTGATGAATTTGCATAGTGTCCATATATTTACTCCTTATTAACTACGGATTAAACTATTAATCTCAATATCTATGAATTGAACTGATCAGCTGAAATATCATGAAGTAGACTAACATAGATCAAAGTCTCGATCTTTCGGGGTAAGGCTGCGTACATCAGACTCCCTTAATACCCTATCTGAGATGAGATTTAGACAATGATTGTTGTTGTTGTAGAGTTTAGACTAACATTGATCAAAGTGAAACTTGGGAAAGGTAAAAAGGAATGGAACATAACGAAATTCAACAAGATAACTACGATAAACTTGAGATGTTCTAACATCACAAGTATAACAGATGTAGTAGTTTCTAAGAGACAAACACAGTAGCTCCATCATCTCATACCACTCATTTGGAGAACTTAAATAACTGTTGAGAAAAAATTATAAGCAGAGATAAAGCAATAAAGACAGCTCACCTGCTCTCCCTTTCAGTTCAGTTTAACTAAAAAACACTGCCATCACCCCCTCACTGCTTTCCCACCCCCACAAAGTGACACCCTTGTGCTTGTTAGCATAAACAAATGCATAAAAGAAGACCCATCTAATATTCCATTACCCTCTGCCCAAACATAATATGGACTTAGCTGTTCTTGGATCCGGAGATTCTGGGTCTCCTTGCATTTTATTAATCCCTTGGTACTTCAATTCTATAGCCCACAACACATGATATAATTTTGGTGGTGTTTTTTCCCTAACTTCAAAAAAATTTGTCCCTCCCTCCTAGGCTGCTGCAAACACACACTACTCTCTCTAACTAACACACTACTACTCTCTCTGTCTGTCTGTCTTGCCTCCTTTTGTGTGCTGTTCTTTTCATTGGAGTTTGTACTAGCTTCTAGGGAGGAGGAGCTGCACAAATTTTCTAGCCTCAGTATCAACTTAATTAAGTTAACTTTGTTCCTTGTTATATCCTTCTTGGTTGTAATGCCTGTTAATAAACCATGTCACCACAACCACCATTACCACCACCATTTCCTCCTTTTCCTCATTTTTTCTCTCTTCTCTTACAGCCTCGCCTTGAACCCTCAAGGCGAGGCGCTTCTTTCGTGGAAGCGTAATCTAAACGGGTCGATCGATGGCCTGAGAGACTGGAATCCTAGTGATCTTACACCATGTAAATGGACTGGTGTCACTTGCAACTTGAATAATGAAGTGACCGAGTTAAACTTAAGGTACGTTGATTTACTTGGCAATGTGCCCTCAAATTTCAGCTCATTACTAACCTTAACAAAGCTTACCCTTGTGGGAACAAACCTGACTGGTACAATCCCAAAAGAGTTAGGCCTGCTTCAAGAGCTAAAGTCCCTAGACCTTAGTGACAATGCCTTGCACGGTGAAATCCCAAGTGAAATCTGCTTCTTGCCTAAGCTAGAACAACTTTATCTCAATTCAAACCGCCTTGAGGGATCAATACCTGTTGAAATCGGGAACTTGACAAGCTTAAGTTGGTTGATCATATATGACAATCAACTTAGTGGATCAATCCCAAACACCATAGGGAGCCTTAAGAAGTTAGAAGTCCTTAGAGCTGGTGGGAACAAAAACCTTGAAGGAAAATTACCCTCAGAACTTGGTAACTGCATCAATTTAGTCATGATAGGACTAGCTGAAACAAGCATCTCAGGCTCAATCCCATCCACCATAGGCAACCTCAAGAAACTCGAAACACTAGCTGTCTACACCGCGCTTCTCTCCGGTGAGATCCCACCCGAGATTGGCGATTGCACCAATCTACAAAGCATATACCTATACGAAAACTCACTCTCAGGATCAATACCTTCCCAATTGGGCAACCTCAAAAACCTACAAAATCTTCTCCTATGGCAAAACACCCTTGTAGGCACAATCCCCCCAGAGCTAGGCCAATGTACAAACTTAATCGTTATCGATGTATCAATGAACACCTTAACCGGTAGCATACCAACAACATTTGGAAACTTGACTAGCTTACAAGAACTTCAACTTAGTGTGAACCAACTTTCAGGTCCAATCCCATCTTCACTAGGATCATGCACTAGTCTCACCCACATTGAGCTTGATAACAATCAACTTAGTGGTGCAATCCCAAGTGAGTTAGGCCAATTAAGTAACCTCACACTATTATTCCTTTGGCAAAACAAGCTAGAAGGTAACATCCCATCAACTTTAGGCAACTGTGAGAGCTTAGAAGCCATAGACTTTTCAATCAACACCCTTACAGGTGTTATCCCAAAGAGCATTTTTCAGCTCCAAAATCTGAACAAACTTCTCTTATTGTCTAACAACTTATCTGGGCCTATACCCCTAGAGATTGGGGAATGTTCATCATTGATAAGATTCAGAGCAAGTAACAATAAGATCACTGGGATAATTCCCAAAAGTGTTGGTGAGCTTAAAAATCTCAACTTTTTAGACCTGGGTTCAAACCGTCTAACTGGGGCTATACCAGAAGAAGTATCTGGATGTAGGAACTTAACCTTCCTTGACCTACACTCAAACTCACTATCTGGGTCATTGCCTGTCAGCTTGAGCAGTCTATTCTCTCTCCAGTTTATTGATGTTTCTGAGAACCAGCTTGAAGGGGAGCTTAGTTCAAGTGTTAGGTCATTGAGTTCACTGACAAAACTTGTTCTTGGGAAGAATAAGTTCTCTGGGTCAATCCCAAATCAAATTGGGTCATGTTCTAAGCTTCAGTTGATTGATTTGAGTAGTAATAATTTTTCCGGCGAGATTCCGGCGACCGTTGGCCGGATTCCGGGGCTGGAGATTGCCCTCAATTTGAGCTGGAACAAACTTTCCGGTGACATCCCGCCGGAGTTCTCGTCGTTGACCAAGCTTGGGGTGCTTGACCTGTCGCATAACGAGCTTTCCGGGGACTTGCATTCTTTAGCCACTTTGCAGAATTTGGTGGTGCTGAATGTGTCCGACAATGAGCTTTCGGGAAAAGTGCCGGATACTCCCTTTTTCGCCAAGTTACCGCCTTCGAATCTTGCTCGGAATCCAAAGTTGTGCCTTGCCGGAAACCACCAGTGCTCCGGCAGGTACGGTGGCCGGAGGTCGACTGGGACGAGGGTGGCAATGGTGGTGCTTCTATCCGTGGCTTGTGCATTGTTGGTTGCTGCACTGTATATTATCGTAGGTGGAGCTAGACGGTTTCGTGGGGTTCGAAAAGGTGGGGATGATCTCGAGTGTGCCGAGGATGATGTGGAGATGAGCCCGCCTTGGGAGGTTACGCTGTTCCAGAAGCTCGACCTCTCGATTGCGGATGTGGGGCGGAGCTTGATAGCTAACAACATTATCGGTCGAGGTCGGTCTGGGGCCGTGTATCGGGTAATTCTTCCAGCGGGTGTAACCATTGCGGTTAAGAAGTTACGTTCATCGGATAAGACCTCCGCGGCATTCTTCTCGTCTGAGATCACCACATTGGCTCAAATTCGCCATCGGAACATCGTGAAATTACTTGGATGGGCGGCTAATCGGAAGACCAAGCTTCTGTTTTACGATTATTTGTCTAATGGTACACTTGGTGCGTTGCTGCATGATAGTGGTGCCGTCAGCGGGGCAGTAGTGGAGTGGGATACGAGGTTCAAGATAGCATTGGGCGTCGCCGAGGGGCTTGCTTATTTGCATCATGATTGTGTGCCACCAATTGTTCACAGAGATGTCAAGGTACACAACATATTGTTGGGTGATAGGTATGAAGCTTGCCTAGCTGATTTTGGTCTTGCGAGGTTTGCTGAAGGTCAACAAGAGGCTCCACTGTCAAGCCCTCAATTTGCAGGATCCTACGGTTACATGGCTCCTGGTAAATTTCTTTTTTCTTTGATGCACATCCTTATGTTCTTTTAGTAATTGTTATCGATAGATGAAGTTCAATTTGTATTAAACCGTTGCATTTTGTTTGCAGAGCATGCTTGTATGTTGAAAATTACGGAAAAAAGTGATGTATTTAGCTATGGAGTTGTGTTGTTGGAGATCATCACTGGCAAGCAACCTACCGATCCATCTTTCCCAGAAGGGCAACATGTAATTCAATGGGTACGAGAACATCTGAAGAGTAAAAAGGACCCTGTTGAGATCATCGACTCTAAGCTCCAAGGTAACCCCGACACACAAATTCAGGAGATGCTCCAAGCATTAGGAATTGCTCTTTTGTGCACGAGCAATCGCGCAGAAGATCGCCCGACAATGAAAGATGTTGCTGTATTATTGAAGGAGCTTAAACATGAACCTGCAAATGGTGGCGAGGGCCATAAACCATCCAGCAAAATCTCGAAAAAGCAAGAAAATTCATCGTTGTCATCCTCAACATCCGTGACCCCATCTCAGTTGTTGCTTCTACAAGGATCATCGAATGGTTCTATCAGTTACTCATCTTCATCAACAACTTACCCCTCAAGGGATCAATAATAGTAGTGTGAAGTATATTTCAATTCAATTTAATTAGAGTTTACTGATAGGTAGGTACTTAGGTAGGGTTTGTAGGACACTTGATAAAAAGTGTAATTAGTTTAGTTGGATGATCATATTTGAACGCATAGTAGGTGACAAGGGTGACAATACAAATGTACAGTGACTTCTCATGATTGGTTAATATTCATTTTGATAAAGGTTGATAACCACACATTCTTAGCAATAACTCAAGTGCAAGCTGCTTCTTCATGGCTCAGGAATTATTGTCCAACATGTTAAGGGCACCCATATCCCACATTTGTGTCGTTTGTAAGGGAAAGAGATGTGAGGAGGTATATACCGCTTTTGTTGCTTGATTGTCAAGTGATATGTCCCATCTCCCAAAAGAAGAGTTTGGGGATGTATTGATGTGTATGTTTGTGCGTGTAATGTCTGGACCATTGCTCCTATGTCTTATCCTTGTTTAGATTGTCCCAAATAAGATCTCCTTGTCCTCAGAGCAGTACAAATTGAGGGGTTGGGGGAGGTGGGTGTTGTGAGGCCTTTGGAATTGGTATGAATGATTGGTCGACTGACTCTGGCTAAACTTCCCTGCCCATAATTTTGTGTATTTGAGAAGCTGAAATTTCTTTGTTTGCATTGCTTCTGTCTCGGCCCCTACCATGTGCTAATAGATAGACATAAGAGAATACCAGGACTTATCTTAGATGCTAATCTAGGAGTTAACACACTATGAGAACCCTTTCACACTTTTAAGGATAGACGAGTGCTATGAGCTCAGATGCCATTATATGGGTTTGCATGTGAATCATCAGCGCTGTTCTTTTTTCAGCAAAACATAGTAGTTTGCTAAACTTGGTAACTTTATCTCTTTCATGATGAACATGGTGTGGATCTCACTTTGACTATATAATATGGACAATGTTAGAGAACCCGGTGGGTCGGAAATCCATTAGTGTAAATGTGTATTCTCTCACTAAAATCAACTAACTACCCTCTCTTAAATTCTAGAAAGAGATATAGAGAAAAATAAGTGGGTCATTGACCCGTAGGGTTAGAGAAGTTTTTTCCATATAATACTCCTGGTTACATATGTTAATTAAGACAAACTCTCAATTTCTTTGGCTACTCTTGGGATTTGATGAGTGAAATTATTTGCATTATGTATAACTTATTTATAATGATTAAATAATCAATAAATAGGAAGAAAATGGTTCGTAAACAAGACATTTAGATTGTGTTTTGTTCATCTATATTGTTACTGTTTATTTTTTTCAGTTAGTTTTTCAGATCAATTCAGTATATTTCAGTTTTAGGCCTGTTTTGTTTGTATGCAAGTGTCTAACTAAAATTGTATTGAACTGAAAAAAGCTGAATTGAATTGAGAAAAACTAAACTAAACAAACAAACAGTTAAAAGTATAAATAAAACCGAACTAAACTAAGAAAAACATAAAAATCCAATTATCAATAGAGGATAGTACAATTCAAAGATAATAATTACAATTAACTTGTACTATTGAGTCGTGTCATTTCAAATCCTTCAATCTCAAATTCTGAACTAGAAGGCAATCTCAAATTCTAAACCAGAAGGCAGAAACTAAGTGTTCGCTGGCTTAGGCTCCGTTCTCTAGAGCTGAACTATATTGAACTAAACTGAACAGAACTGAATAAAACTGAACTGAACTGAATTGAACTGAACTTTTTGTTTAGTTGTTTTGACACTCAAACACTTGTCAAAACCCTATCAATATTGTGCGTTTATGAAACTACATGGTGAGACATTTCCAATTGATATACTAATAACTAAGAATGGATATCGGGTCAAAACTTATAACGTTTACAAATTACGAGTTGAACGTCCAACTCGAAAAACTGAACTGAACTGAACTGAATAAAACTGAAGTAAACTGAACTGAATTGCAGTTGAAAAGAATAGGGCGTTATAACTTATTAGTGACACATTAGGCTAATATAGATAAGTGGCAATCAGACCAACTACGCCTTCATAAATAGCACCACTCAAACTTGCTCTTTCTTCCATGTCCTGGTTTACTTGGACAAATTCGGTTAATAATTAACATTGAGGTGAATGAACAGAGAAGAATGCCAAAAGAGTGTGCCCTTCTTTTTTGTCTGAAAAAAGAGTATGCCTTTAATTTGGCATTTGACAAGGGTTAGGAAAATCATGTCCATTTCTATGGGACCCTGTTAAAGATAGAAGGAAGCCTAACATTTTGTGCCATCAGTTCATCGTCAGAACTTCTTTGTTCTCCTCTGTGATGTCCACATTTTCACCATCCACATTGTGAGCTTTGCATGGGCAAATTAGCTTTGTTGTAGATTATAACATAGGAATTTATTTCCTATAATTTGAGAATCCAAATGATCCAGAAGTACCAGAACTTCCACATCATTTTTGCAAAACCATCTTTACTCATTTTCATTCTTTAATTCTTTAATTTTTGTAGAAGAATTACTTCTGCAAGGACTGCAACCTACAACTCTACAAGCTCTAACAATGAAGTCCTCTCGTAGTCACGTGATCGCACATGCTTTCGACAGCAAAGTACAAAGTAGGACCTACGTGATCAAGCGATTCCCATTGGAGATCTAGGAGGCTATCTGCTTAAAGCTCTGTCTCCATAACGCAATCCCGTAGCATTAGTAGTTTACTACGCTGTATTTAACATTTTAATACATATTCGTATTACACTACGGAGTATCAGCAATCAGAAACGTGAAATGGAGAATGGAATCATTTAGTTTTATTATTTACAGTTGATAACATTTCAATTGGATTTACACAGTCCAACTCCAATTACACAGTTGTTAAACATCATTTGTTCAGACAATTTTGATTAATACAAGACCAATAATTATGATTTAAATTCAATTTAATGTCCCATCAAACAAAAAAAGTATTACTCGTACAATTTTGCTACAAGCTAATTAAATTGATCCATTGTAGTCAGCAAATTCATTCTTCTTGCTTGCTACAGTTATTATAGCCTATGAGAGCGTTTGGTAAATCTGTTATCTACTCTTTTTTAGCATATCTCATCTTTTTATGTCCCAAATGAGAGGGATAAATAAATATGATGATCAGTCACATTTAAGCGGAAATCATTAAGATAGATCCATATCAGACAAAACCAGAATAATTCAAAATAATCTATTAATACAAATAGAAAATACCGTAAGAAATTGATGCAAGATCAAGGTCGATATTAAAAAACTGTACACACCAAACTTGTCCACATAGGGGAGCTGGGGAGGGTTCACTTCACGTGTACGGATGTAAGATTGTAAGGTCACGTGATTGGGAATACTAAGACTTTATCTTTATCGCAAATGAGAAGGTTTAGAAGAAAGAATGATCAATTTTACATTGCAAGCTCTTGCATTAGCTTTTTTTGCCAAATTTACCACTTGCAATTTGCAAAGCTTTGCTTTTTTGCCTTCTTTTACCTTCTCTGTTAAGACAGCTGGAGCAGAAATCTTTACAACAAAAGGTGATACCATGCATTTACATTGACCCTGGAGAGCAGTTAGTCAGATACTCGGATAGATATGATGATTTCATCATGTTGTGCATGCTTTTTAAGCTTTTCCCTCTTTTGGTCGCTCGTACGTACCAATTTGATCAAACCAACAAATGGAAGCCCTCTTTTTCCTTAGTTGTAACTTGTAAGCTGTAACTATAGTGGCCCATTTGTGACCGATATAACATAGAGACCTTCGGCTTTGAGCCTGTAAGCCCCTATGGCCTCTGACACTTGGCCCAAACTTAGCACAGGACTAGTTATGCTTTTAATCCCACTGATGGTAGCAAAAACCATTCAGTCAAATTCTGTACCATGATAAGAAAGGACGTAACATAAGAACTACGATGAAAGATGATCTTGAAAAGAATCTGATAAATGGTGTAAAGACTGAATTCAATCAATCAAGCATACAAGTTTCCGAGAAAACAAAATAGCTAAAGACAATTCATAGAATTAGTGAATTAAAAGACAAGTTGCTTATGCAGTTGATTCTAATCATACAACTCATCGTCATTATCATTGCTAGCAGCAAAAGGGTCAGGTTCAGAGGCTGTTTTATCAGCAGCAGCAGTAGCATTGTTGCTCTGATCTGAAAATCTGAATTCAGTACTAAAGCCACGAGACTGCTGCAATGTCTGAGCGAAGCGTTGGTATTTCTCAATGTCACCGTCACTGACACTTCTCCTGGCGAACTTCATAGACTCCTCAAAGTGAGCTGCCTTGATCTCGGCCACCTCGTCGACACAGTCTTCTTCCATTGTGTCTGGATTTTCTGCCCTCTTCCTCTCCCTCTCGAGATCCTGCAATTGCAAACACATGTTATGCTTGTAATGTTGTCATGTTGGTTGAATATCATTTTCCAGGGTAAATTGGAGTACATAGCAAACGATGCCTCCTTGGCTAATGGCTACCAAAAATAAGGAAATTAAAGTCATGATATGTCATATTGTCTAGCAAGTCCCATAGCGGCCAAGTCGCCTATACTCTATGGTAGTCTATAACTTCTAGGCTGTAAATGAACTTATCGCAGATTATTATAGTGACATTGGTGTACCAGTTATCTAAGTCATATATAGTTAACAAATTCGATGGTGTTATGAAAGCCAGAGCAGTGATCAACTATATTCTTATGGCACCTTCACATATCATGATCATGAGGAACAATGTAACATTAACCACTGATAAGTTCTGCAATCCAGAAGATAGGAAGTTACTGTGACCAACGTACCTTCTCAATGTTTTCCCTGATAGCATACTTGCAGGCGCGTTGGCAGATTTCAGTAATGTCAGCGCCACTAAAACCTTGAGTGTAGTCGGCAAGAGTAGGTAAATTAACATCCTTGGACACAGGAGATTTCCTTAAGCAGGCCTTGAAGATCTGAAGGCGAGAGGCTTCATCTGGGAGAGGAATGTAGATCAACTGGTCAAGTCTTCCCGGTCTTAGCAAGGCAGGGTCTATAATGTCTGGCCTATTAGTAGCTCCTATAACAAACACCGTCTTCTTTGAGTTCATTCCATCCATTTCTGTCAGCATCTGGTTCAGTACTCGGTCTGCTGCTCCACCAGCGTCTCCCACACTCTGTCCACGCTGCAGACATCCAAATTTGTATTAGCGAAAGAACAATGGTATCCACAGATTACACTTACAATATAATCAACAAACTTTCAAACATCTTGATGAAAACATTATAGAACCATCTATCAGGCAATTTCTGCTTTGAACTAGTCATCATTAAACGTATCAATCTACGGATTTTGTACAGTTACCTGCATGGCAATAGAGTCGAGTTCATCAAAGAACAACACACAAGGAGCAGACTGGCGAGCTTTGTCGAATATCTCCCTCACATTTGCCTCACTTTCTCCAAACCACATTGTCAGCAACTCAGGTCCTTTCACACTGATGAAGTTGGCTTGGCATTCATTAGCGATTGCCTTGGCAAGCAGAGTCTTACCACACCCAGGAGGACCATAGAAGAGAACACCCTTAGAAGGTGACATGCCAAACTTCTCAAACTTCTCTGGATGCTCCACAGGGTACTGGACAGTCTGTTAAATCACCAATCAAAACAAATTAGATCAATAATGTTACAAAGGAAACAACAGGAAGTGGTTTTCAGTCTTCCCCTTCTGAATACTTCAACTTTTAGCCAATGATATTTAATTTCAACATACCTCTTGAAGCTCCCGTTTGACAGTTTCCAGTCCTCCAATATCATTCCATGAAATGTTAGGAACCTCAACAACCTGCTAACATCACAAATATTAAGAACAGTAGTCCAGAAAAAAAATTCAATTTATGTAAACCAAGGACAAGAATTTTGTGAGAACATACAGTCTCACGCAAGGCTGAAGGGTTAGTAGACCCAAGGGCTGTTTGGAGGTGTTCATTAGTCACAGCCATAGAATCCAAAACCTCTGCATCAATAGTTTCGTCTTCTAAGTCGATCACATCCATTTTCTCCCTGATGCAATTGTAAGCTCCCTCTGTGCAAAGGGCAGCAAGATCAGCTCCAACAAACCCATGAGTTTCCTTAGATAGCTTCTCGAGATTAACCTGAAAAAGAATAAATTTGTTATAATCCAATACGCATAAGCATGGATTCAATAACAGCCTGTACTGTATAACTCTGACATCAGAAGCATATAAGAAAGGAGTAGGAATAAGCATATGCTCTTACATCTTCTGCAAGTCTCATAGTCTTTGTATGAATGTGAAGGATCTCCATTCTGCCTACTTCATCAGGAACACCAATGTCAATCTCGCGATCAAACCTTCCAAACCTTCGGAGAGCAGCATCTATACTGTTAGGCCTGTTAGTAGCAGCCATGACAATAACATGTGCTCTGCTCTTAAGACCGTCCATCAAAGTAAGCAACTGAGAAACTATTCTCCTTTCGACTTCTCCATGCGCTTTCTCTCTTTTCGGAGCAATAGAATCGATCTCATCAATAAAGATGATTGAAGGGGCATTCTTCTCCGCTTCTTCAAAGGCGTTTCTTAGGTTACCCTCACTCTCTCCACTCATCTTAGACATGATTTCTGGTCCATTAATTACTAAGAAAAACGCACCAGTCTCATTAGCAACTGCTCTGGCCATTAGAGTTTTACCTGAACCTGGTGGTCCATACATTAGGATCCCCTTGGGCGGTTTAACACCAATTGATTTGAATAGATTCGGGTGTCTAAGAGGAAGCTCAACAAGCTCACGAATTTTGGCCATCTGTTTTCTCATGCCACCCACATCATCATAACCTATTTCATTCAGTTTATCTTCATCTTCACGTTTGATTGGCTCACCATCACAGTAGATTTCAGTGTCAGCGGCTACAATGCAACGATCAGTAGGGTCTGTCTCGACGACTTTGAACTCTACGGTTCTCATGCCTCCCCTTACAAGGAAGAAATCGTCTTTCTGCACGGGGCGAAATGCATCCGTGAAATATGCTGTAAACACCAATGCAGAAAGTAGTTAGAACTTAGAACAGTCTGCATCATATAGTAATACGAATTTCACATGATCAATTGACAGTCTAATACCAATTGCTAACATTGTACTACACATAACATATGTTACTAGGACCAATAGTACGTGATCAAAGCTTTATGATGAAACTATATCCGACAGTACACTACAAAATTAAGCTAGTTTCAATTGCGTTGCAAGAGCTTACGTTTCAAATATGCATCAAATAAGCTGCCAGTGAGACCCTCAACGGTGTCATCAATAGGTAGAACATGAATACGCTTGCCATACTGAATATTAGGAAGTGAATGCACAGAAATCACATCGCCAAGGCGAACACGAAGATTAGTTCGGGCAACTTTATTGATGTTAATTTTAGCTTCCTCACAATTATCATCCCCAATTAAAATACATGGCGTTGTTTTTCTCCTCTTGCCCTGCATATATGTGGACATACGTAATATTGTAAGTCAAGAAGTTCCCTAACAAAACTAAAGCTTAACAACAAAGTAAAAATTTGTACCAAAGAATCAAACTGAACATATATTTACCTTAAGCAAAACTGTATCTCCGCGGAATAATTTGAGTTTTTCCATTACGAAAGGGTTCATCGATGCCATAGAGTTGTCATCGTGACTTAATTCGTCGACCACGAAACGGTTAGGCCTCTTCTTGGAGTCAAGAATTGCCGTAGAATAATCCTTCTTGTCACTGTTATTTCTGTGTTGATCAATCATCATTAATATTGTTATAGGGTCAGAATCTTAGCTAGCTAACTGATAATTCGTTAATTATATAACAAAATTTCTCGTCAAATTTACAAATCTATTTTTTTTTGTACTGTACTAAGCTACAATTTGTCATGCAAAAGTGAAAAGTGAAAGTTTAAGTCATACAGAATTACAGATCATTTCCAATATTCGAGAATAACATGCATGGTATAAAAGATTGTACAATTATCATTCTATGTAATCAAATTGCTCACAACAAACGGAAATTTTGACCAAAGTAGACAAGTAGAGTAATATGCAAGAACCAAAGAACTTTCTCTCAAAGAAAAGAAAACGAACCAAAGAACTTGTATCAGAAAATACAAGAAATTTTGCATGTGATGTGTAAAAAAATATTTTGCAGTGCATACTTACCCTGCCATGTTGATTATTGAATATTGACCTAAGCTTTGCTTTTGAGACTAGAGAGCAGACAGAGCAAATAGGCGAGTTTAATTTGTGAAGGTATGCAGGGCCTAGAACGCCTTTACTTATAGGTTTCTGAGGTGACCTCACCTGTGTTGTTTTTTCTTTTCCTAAAAAATTCTGGTTTTTAAAAGGGAATTCTTATTTCTTTTCAATATAACATTTGTATGAAAGTGTTTTGTACCTGTAAAAAGAGTTTTTATTATTATATTGTAACCGTAAACTATATTTACTTTTTTTTCTAGAGAAAAAGTTATTGCACAAGTGTCATACATGAGACTGAGTCAATAATGATCAAAAAGAGGTCTCTAATTCTGAGTAGTCACCTCTTTTAGTTCATTAGTTCTAAGTGGTTGCATACTTGCATACATGAAATAGGTGAACACATGTTTATGTATGCATAAACCATTGTCGAGATTGTTGCATGTATAAGGCCCTGTTCTCCCCAGCTTCTATTCAGTTCAGTTCAGTTACTTTCAGTTCAGTTACTTTCAATTCAGTTCAGTTACTTTCAGTTCATTTCAATTTTTCGCAATTGAGCTCGTACCTTACAAACGTTATAAGTTTTGCTCCCGATATCCATTTTTAGTTATTAGAATATCATTGGAAAGGTCTAACCATCTAGTTTCATAAACGTACAATATTGATAGGGTTTTGATAAGTGTTTGAGTGTCAAAATAATTAAACAAAAAGTTCAATTTTTTTCAGTTCAGTTCAGTATTTAGAAGCCGGGGAGAATAGGGCCTAAACTATTCCTCGATGTCTTATTTATTTTACACCTTTAATTTCACCATTTGAGTAAACACTCTTTAACATTCTTTAATGCAATTGTGAATGAAAACTAAACTAACTACCTAAAATATATTTCAACAATTTTATTTCAAAAATTCACCAATTTCTTATTCATATAAATCCCTTGTATTTCAAATGAAGGATCGTTTTATAAAACTATTTTTATTCAAATTGTTATATCGCATAAATAATGATCATGATTCACAAATATTAAATTTACAACAACAACAATCGAGCGTAATCTCCATTCAACGGGGATACTCGGGGGTCCGGCATGTACGCAACCTTACCTCTGTTTATGAAAACAGGGAGGTTGCTTTCGAGATTGACTCTAAATGCATTGGTACATTAAAGTATTGAATTCCCGCAACTTCACTTAAAATAAGAAGTACCGAAATGTTTACTAGCCATTTAATTTATGAAATTAAATTTAGCTTATTATTTGAGAATGAGTTTTCAATATTTATTTTTTTGATTCACCCTTTTAACTTTTAGGCCGATTATTATACCATTTGTGAATTGTGAATACCATTAGGCTTTATTTTTAGAGTATCTTTTTTTAAAATAAAATCATGTTGGTTCCTTTTCCCATCACAAAATAAATAAAAATGTATATTGGGCCCTTTTTTCTTTAGTGTAACCCAAAATGGTCAGCCCATGCAAAAACACAACACAAAGATAAGAAAACAAGAAGCGAGTGAACTCACTGAGTTACACCGAGTCAACTCAGAAAAGAGAGAGGAGACAGGGAGAGAGAGATGGTGGGTATGGCAGAGTTAAAGAAGAGAATAAAGATAGAAGGAGAAATAGAGAGAATAAATGGGAAAGAAGTGAGTTACAATGAGTTTGTGGAGAAATACTTATCTCAAAACAAACCAGTTGTTGTCACTGGTCTTATGGATAGTTGGAGGGCTTGCAAGGACTGGGTTGATGAATATGGTGTTCCTAATCTCAGTTTCTTCTCTGCTCACTTTGGTAATTCCAAAGTTCAGGTTGCCCACTTGCTCAACTTTTTTTTTTCCTTTCTTTTTTTGAGGGGTGGGGTTTTTGGTTTTGGTGTTTTTCTGTAATGGGTATGTGTTTGATTTTGAATTTTTTTGATGTAATGGTAATGTGTGTTTTTTTTTTGATGTTGGCTTTTGGTTTGGTGATCAGAATTTTGGCTGCCCACCTACTCAAATTAGTTTGTTTTACTGTCTCTGAATGTTGGTTTAGGTGATTCCTTAATGGGTTAGTGTTTGATTATGCTGTTGTTTGTATGTGGGTTAGTGTTTAATTTCGGAACTTTGGGGACTTGGTGATTGATTATTCATGTTAAGCTTGATGTTGATTTTCAGTTTGTGATCAGAATTAATTATGTGTTTTCTGATCGCCTGATAAAATCTTGTGTGATGATTGATCTGTGTATGCAAATTATGGACCATGATGAGTTGTTTGTGGTCAGTGGTTTGGACTTGAGTTAAATTCTTGTGGAAGGATGCTTAAAAGTTTAGCATGCTCCTAACAATATCTTTTGTTAGTTTGGAATTTGGAGCGATTTCATGATTGAGTAAACCGGAAACTATGCAGGTATCAGATTGTGGTAGCAGGGAATTCACTGATCAAAGGGCCGAAGAAATGTCTGTTTCAGATTTTGTTGAGTACTGGGAAGCACTGAATGAATTGGATAGGGAACAACATAAAGTATCTCAGAATGATGATAGTCAGACAAAGCCGCTGTTATATTTGAAAGACTGGCACTTTGTCAAGGTATGATGAAAGCAGCAGCAGAATATTGTCACTATCTATTGAAGTTTCTGTTTGTTGTCCATTCAGATCTATCACTTTTCACTTTCTTCTAAATGAGGTTGGAAATATGGGTCTTTAGGGACTCTGAGATGTATAGCAGTGGTGTAGTGACAGAATTTGAAATGTTCTCGAGTATATACCATGACCTTCTTGGCTAAAGTTTCTTCTTTTGTTACCCTTGTTTGCAGGAATACCCAGAATATGTGGCTTATGAGACTCCACTGTTCTTCACTGATGATTGGCTGAACTTATATCTTGATCAGTACCAAATGCATAACACAAATGATGTTACTTGCTCAGACTACCGGTTTGTTTACATGGGACCAAAAGGTTGGGAATTTGCTGCGTTGACAAATAGCTTGTAAGAGAGAATTTCCTGTGTGCAGATTACTGTAAGTACTATAAAGAGCACCATGCCCATGAGGCCTCTTCTCTTTTCATGCAGGTACATGGACTCCTCTGCATGCAGATGTTTTCCGGTCTTATAGTTGGTCAGCTAATGTATGTGGAAAAAAATTGTGGCTTTTTCTTCCACCTGACCAACGCCACCTTGTATTCGACAGGTATTGCTGGCCTTTCCAGATTTCTTTGCTGCTTATGACTAGACTTTCAAAAAGAGTGTTGTGATGAGGTTTTAATGAAAGTAGCTCAAAATGATATTGGGGAGAAGAGGTATGGAAGACATGGAAGGGAAACCCAATATATGAATTGCCCCAGGACCCTTAAATTATTTTGATAATGGCTGTGAGTCTGTACTCTGTATCAATATTAGCTTAGCGAACTTAGCACCATGGGACTTCTACAACATTATAAGGGGGTAACTTCTGTAAATGTAGAAAAAAGGAAGGACGGATGGATGATGCTGGTTAAAAATGTTGACTGTTTCTTCCAAAGGCTATTGGGGAATGTGTTCTGCACAATCTGGTTTGTGATGGTCGTGTGTTTTGCTTAACTTGTTTATTCATCTTCTATTTTGGTGGACTCAGGTATATGAAAAATTCAGTGTACAACATATTTGAGGATGTTAATGAAACGAAGTTCCCTGAATTTAAGAAGGTAAATTGCAGAATTCTTTTTCCAACATCTCTGAGGTTTAAGTTTTGACGTATATTTACATGTTGGACACTTTCTATTTGCTCTCAGGCTGTTTGGTTGGAGTGTACTCAACTGAGGAATGAAATAATTTTTGTCCCCAGTGGATGGTATCATCAAGTTCATAATCTGGTGAGCTGCTAAATTCATCATATCATTTTGTTTTGATACTTTACCTCTTTCATTTTTAAACTCTTTGCTTCAGTATATCACTTTTTGGGATGGATAGCTTCAAAATTGTCGAGGAGGTGCCTACATGTTTCCATGTTTTGTAAAACGAACAGTCTCAGAGTGATAATGAAAAGTAAACAGGGGTATATTGATCTCTGAAAGGGCAGAGATAAAGGTTGATAGTCGGAAATAAAATGGTTGCATTTATGAAGAACATATGTTATCTGCACATAGTATATCTAAAAGAATGTCAAATCTGATGCGACCAGTGCAACGGGTTTGGAAAGAATTATGGATGCTTGTTTCAGTGGTCTTCTTTCTACGATGTGTAGATTTTTTCTTGGGGTCTTTGTCTCTTTGACCCAAATGTAATGTGATGGTTGTTAGTGCTAATATTGAATCTGTGAATTTTCAGGAGGATACAATTTCTATCAATCACAACTGGTTCAATGCTTACAATCTTGATTGGGTGGTATGTTTAATCTATTTACATACCCTTTTATAGAATATTGCTGACAGAATATCCGAATTTACTAAATGTACATCATTCAGTGGAATTTGCTTGTAGCAGACTACAACGAGGCCAAGGAGTTAATTGAGGACATTAGAGACATAAGTGATGATTTTGAGGGTCTCTGCCAGCGCAATCTTGCCGCTAACACAGGTAAAATGACTAAGTTTCCTTCAGGATCAATTGATCAAATAGTATTTCACATCAGAAATTTCAAACACTTGAGAACGTGTTTATTTTTGTTGCGTGCTACTTTGTAGTCTATTGAGGTATGTGGAAAAGAAAGAATGAGTACTTTGAGATGCTGCCAAATATTCACTGGATGGAAAAACTGTCTAAAGTTCTTATGCACTTGCCGTTAAATGATTTTTTTCCCATCAGCTTGATTTCTTACTTAGTGCGTTTTCATTTTCTTAAAAATGTTTTCAGGGATGAACTTCTTTGATTTCTTCTCTTTCATCCTGCGCATGAGTTTCGCCAACTTGGTCCAGTTTATCGATCTCCCTGGACAAGACAGTTTCTGCTTGCCATCTCCCTGCTCATTGGCTCAGCACGTTATTTTGAATCTAACTTTGATAAGGAAAATTGTATTGAAAATGAAGTCCACGTGTGTAGCGGAAGATGGTGATATCTCATTGAGTATACAGAAGTGCTTGGCAGATCCTTCTTTTTGTGGCTTATACAAATCTCTGGGACAAACATACAAAATGATTCATGAGCAGAGCAATAATACCTGTACTGACGAGATTGCACTACAAAATGACATCAACGTCCGAGATTTCACATGCATGGTTGTCTCGAATTCTGGGAGTCTCAACGGCTTAATCAACCATGTTCTGGAAAATTAATAGGGGAAAGGTTGCTTACATCTTAACCCCCTGGACCCCCGTAGAATGGGAATTTGACTGGGCTGCTGTTTGTATTGGATTATTTACCGGGTCCTGGTCTCAAAGAAGCAATCTTTGCTACTTTAAAAGTTTCAATTACAAGGTTTTTCCCTGCTGGAGATACCATGTAATTAGCTTGAAGCTATTTTGTCCATGAAGATAGCATCCTGGAGCTGTGAAAGAGGCAACTTTTATCGTACACCCGGGTGTACCTTGCTCCGTACGCCCTCCTTTGTAAGTAGATATTAAAAAATTGGGCCTTAATCTTTTTAACAAAGCGGGTGTACGGTGCAAGGTACACCCGGTGTACCATGAAGATACTCTGTGAAAGATCTTATTTATATGTTCTCACGAGTTGGTTTTCTGGTTCAAGATATGAAATCAAGTTTTTCAACATTGAGGTATGGGTCTCTACTTGTGAATCAGTTAGTGTAGTGATTTTGTGTTCTGTGTTATGCGTTGAGGTCGCTACAAATTACAAGAAGAGGGACTTGGCCTGTCTTGTGGTTTTGCAGTTATTTCTTCCCCTCTAAATTGTGTAAAGCAGAATTCAATGATGTACTGTATTTTGGAGTAACAAACAGTATTCTCCAATCTCTCTTCATATGTACCATACCAAGTTACCAACTACTGGAAATATTGTCTCTGTTCTTCTGTATTTGGTGCAACCAGAACTTCGACAGCATATTGCTGGGTCGTAATCTTTTATATTCATATTACTCAAGAAGTGAGGTTGAGGTTAGAAGCATTTGTAGATTGTTAGCCTGCCCCTGATTTGCTAGGAGTATTACAATTGAATTCGGAGGGATGAGCAGAGAGGAGGTTTAAGATATGGTTCCGGGGTTCTTATCCCAATATTGACTATCTATTGATTCTCACGAGCTCCAAAGTTTTGCAGTGTTTGTATTGTCAACTCTATCTAGTTTACAAAACTAAGTAATCTGGTCATTTCTGGGTTCCTTCATGTTTGCTGTAATAAACTATGCTTGATCAAATTATAATATTGTTGAAGTTGTATTAGGGTTGCAAAGGTATGGCCTTGGTGGAACGAGGATTTATTGCTTAGCTTGTAGATATCCCCGTTCTAATTGGATAGCCAGTTTATTTTTAACATATTATGACACTCTTTTGATGCATATAACAAGATGACATTTGATTCTGAACAAAGACCAGACTAAATGTAATTTCAATTTGTCACCAAATAAAGCCGTGAAAGGCAGAAGCCGATCTGGTTCTTTGTGCGCATACAAGAGCAACGATAACTACGGAGTAATCTAGAACGGGACAGGTTAGTGGCTAACTGCATAACAAAACTTCCTCATGTGCTCCATTGATAAATTGCTGTACTTGACAAATTAATTGACTCCATTGTCATGCGTTGAGATATATGGTTTCTGTACATTTCTTTTCATTGACTATCTCATTTTTTTTTTCATAGGTCGTTCAAGTTCTTCCTTCCGATGTTATTTTCTAGGTCGGATTACTCGCAGTTTTCTTCGCTGACAGGAATTTGGAAGTTTCATAGTTTTTCCTTTTCCTCCTAATCCCATGGTACTAGGTAAAAATAGTACTATTATTGCATTTATATTATATACATACTCTCCCCGCCCCCTAACGTCACACCACAAACAAACAAGAAACATTTGTTTGTAGAGGTTTTGCAGTTCTACTTCCTGTTGAGTTGCAAGGGTGTTAAGCAAAGACAACCTGTTGAACAGCAAAGAACTGATTAAACTATATGAACACCTTATGACTTTTTTGGATTTACATTGCTCACATACTCGGAAGGGAAGTTATGCTACCGCAGAAATCAGTGACTTAATAACCTAACCAAAAAATAGAGGCATCAATAACTAAAAAAATTGACGTATTTTGTACTTGTATTCGTTTCAAGGACATTTTACATTTCTTCCTGGACCTCCATAGTAGAAGAAATCTCCCCAGACATTGCTTTTCCCACGTCTGATGTCATAACAATTAGGATGATCAGCAAGGAGTTGAATATTAGACAGAGGAATCAAGCTATTATCCCAATCAACGACTTGCACATTCCGAAAATATGCCGCCTTTCCAAACCCTTCATCGGCAAAATGTCCACTGCCCATCTGAGTTGTTGTGTGGAAGCCATGGGCACGGCTGTTTACAATTTCTCCTCCAAACTGGACCATGTTTGCATGAGCCCTCAAGTGGCTGAACAAGAATGCTGGCCAGTATCCTACTAGTAACCCTGGTCCAAATTCAAGCCACCAATGTCCATGCGTAGGGTCCTGCACACAGAAATTAAAATTATTTCTTTTAGCTATTTCCTTTAAACAAGGAACGACGATATCACTCTACGTTAAGGTACTTCTATTCTAGGCCTTGTCTACAGCTTGTTAAGGAAGCATCATTGGAACATGGCCGCACGCTTCCTCATGGGCAGATAAATCATTGTAGAAAAGTTTTTAGATACAATGAACCTTTGATCTAAACTATAGCCTTTGGGCAGATAAAGCATTGTAGAAAAGTTTTGGATGGCTTGTTAGCTGCATGATCACTTTTAAGTTCATTTAGATGCGATTCTTGTTGCTTGGTAGCTAGAATACAACTTGACAATGTTTATGGTGAGTGGTTTGCTACTAAAAAATTTGAAATTAGACTTTGAAAACGCATTTGTATAACTTGCAATACGTACTAAGGCTGAACATTGTTTCTTTAACCTTTCCCTATTCTTGATTCAGCTCAGAAATTATATGTTTAGCACTTTAGCCTATTGGAAAGTTTTTGATGTCTGGACTGTAATGATCACTTACCTTCCAAACTGTGATGCTGATGTCAAATTGTCTACCTCTGTAGGATGACCTGGGAGAGATTGCTGCCCCAATGGCAATCTTGGAATTAGTCTGAACAAATCCCGAACATAGTAGGTTGTAGCATCCAGTGGCTTGGTAAGCATCCGTCTATCATCCGACATGCAAATAATCATTTTTGGTTTAGTCACGTTTCATCAGGTTCTATATGAGAAAAGGGGGGACATTAGATGTAATCACAGAAAAGATGGTTACAGAAACTCACTGTCCAGTAGGTGAAGAATCTAGGGTACTTATCACCATACAGTGCTGGATTTACCTGAAAGAGACAATTACAATGAGAATAGCTTGTTTAGCAGTTGACCTATCATCATAAAGATAGAAACAGAACATAGCTGACTTGCAGTTAGAAATATTGCCAACTTAGGCAAGTTCTCCAAAGATATTGTAATGGTAATAGTAATGTTTACGTTTACTTGCCTGCCACCCAGCTTCGATCGTATTAAGGTCATTGCCAAATGAACCAGAGATGACCCATATTTGTGACAAACTAAATTCGAACCCATCTGTAACTTCAGGTGTCCAAACATTCATGCTGGCCTTGGCTCCATAAAACTGATCTCCATTTGCAAATGCTATTGCATGCTGTAAGCAAGAAACGTCACACTCAGCCCCACATTTATAGCACGATATTAAATTCTCATTTTAAAGGCCTCTTGATTGATCAAACTTTTTTTGAGTTTTACTTATTTGCAAGTCTTAGAAAAAGCAAATGAATCAATTCTTGTGGTTGCTTGATGCCTTGATCAGAGTGGATTTTCATGTTCTAATTACCTCATGACCGCTTCCTGTTGAGTCCCGCTTTACGACTCTTCTGGGTTTCCTTCCAAATCTTCCGACTGAACTGGCTCTCAACACATCCTCTTCTGTGGTCATTCTGATTGGAATAGTTCCTTCTGGACACGATTCACCAGAATCTGTCCATTGCTGATAAACCTCCGAGACTTCATTTGTAGAGTTGGAACCTTTCGGCCTCTCTGGTGGATCCTGTGAACAAAACAATTGATCATCAATAAGATACAAGCTTAGATCATCAATAAGAGTTAGTTGCATGATAACAATGCTTTATATATACCAGTGGCTTTTGTCCTT
Source organism: Pharnaceum exiguum (assembly GCA_900322385.1). Taxonomy (NCBI): domain Eukaryota; kingdom Viridiplantae; phylum Streptophyta; class Magnoliopsida; order Caryophyllales; family Molluginaceae; genus Pharnaceum; species Pharnaceum exiguum. The sequence continues at coordinate 53,107 of ONZK01001990.1, read as the reverse complement.
TGAGCTCTGGATGGTCAAAAGCTGGTTGGAGGTGTGTTGCCACACAATTTATCACATCACCATCTGGACTCTATTGGAAGAAACAATAACCTCATGTTAGCTACACTGACAGCTAGAACTGACAGAAAATCAAGCAATATTAAGACAAATGAGCATGCCTGAATAGTCTTCACTGCAGGCTTGTTGATTCTCCTGAGATAAGCTCTGATCCTTCTTAATTTCTGCAGCTGTTTCTCTGGATGAAGCGTTTGGTTGCTTGGTATCGAGAGGACGGGACTAAGGGTTGAGACAACAAGGAGGGAAACAACAAATTTGCCAATGATTGAACAGGAACAATAACTGCTTGGAGCCATGTAAGTTCGAACTTACAAATCCAAATATTTGGTTGGTTTGTTCTGTTTGTGTTGCTTGTAGTTTTTGTTGGTATTGCCCTTGTCTTCTGTGATGAAAACTAGAGCTATTATTCCAATATTTTGTCCTAGAGGAAAGGTTATTGTATAATCCTTCCAATCATATACAAATTCGAGGCGTTCAAAGGAAGCAGTCTTAGCTTAATCGCACTGACTGACTCACCATTTCCAAAGAATTAGAAAGTACCCTCTATTTCCCCAAGGGCACAGAAACAGACAGCTAGCTCCTGTGTCTTTATTAGATTCTTCTGTCTTGGTTTCTGGTCTGACAACCCACTTAAATAAAGGTCCCCTTCCTTAGCCTTATTTAAACACAGACAGTTTGGATAGTTTTTGTTTACTTAATTCAAGTTTACCCATAATACGTTGACGGCTAAAGAAAGGAAAGCCAATACTTTTAGTTTCTTGTGTATGTGCATGCGCGCGTGTATGTGAAATGGGAAGGAGTATAACCGAGGTTACCGTATATCAGAATTTCTTACTGGTAGAGGTTTTAAATTGACTTAAACACGTATGACATATTCCTTGTGGTCGATATTTGAACTTTGCATTGGCATGATGTGTTTTTTCTTTTCTTATACTGTATTTTTTATAAAAATCAGGATTCACGAATCAGCTTATCGGGTCTTAGGGTGTGTTTTATTGATCTGTAAAAAGTGAAAAAAAAACTAAATTGAGCTGAAGAAAACTAAATGTAACACTACTGGCAAATAAAACATCGCCTTAATCCAACCTAAAATGATTAGTGGCACTAGGCCTAATTAGTCAATGTGATTGTCGATCAATAACCTAAAAGAAACCTGAAATTTGAGGAATTATCATCAGTTGATGACTTAAAAGGTATTGATGATCATTTCTGTCAGCTTTTACTTCTATTCAATTCCTGTGGTAATTGACCATTCTGCATCAATGTTCTTTATTTCTGCCTTCAATGCTGAATAATGCTGACTGAAAAATTTCCTCCATTACATCTGTTAGCTGTTACCTGCCTTTGCCTGAACATAATTATGTCTTGTGAAACTATAGTACCATTAAGGGCATGATGCTGATGCCACTTTGTAAGCTAGTGGTATTTGAGTGGGATGAAAAGCATGGCTTGAAATTTCAAAAAATGGGCCATATTATCTAAGATCTTATCTGAATAATGATGATTGTGAGTTCATGTTGTTATGCTTGCAGTGAATTTTCAATTTAACTGTTTATCTAGCAAGAACTCAAAATAACAGACTAAACAAGACATTTTAACATATAAACGACTAGTAATTCAGAGGCTTGGATGGTATGAAGTTAAAAAAACATTCATTTCGAGAGTTCAAATGTGCAGCATGTGCATATCCATTATCTTGCCTAGAACATTTATGTGCACAGAAGCAGAGACTCCTGATTGTTTCTAGGCATGCAAATTAATGTGTTCGTTTACTTTTTCTTGTCAGTTAAAAGGCTTATAGTATTATCTGCGAAGTTCTTACTCCGTAGCTAGCATTTTGAACCTAAATTTCTGTTATCTAACGAACATGTCGACCTGCCTCTAAGTTTCATCATCCCAAATCCCAATCAGGATCAGTAGCTATGAAAGAGCAAGTGTCACATAAATGGTACAGCTGATATGTCAACTGATGTTCTAGTTTGCAGTGGGAAGTCAAGCGTGTAACCTTCATAGGTCCAGTTCACCTGGTGTCACCATCAATAGCAATGATGTAATAATTGGTTTTATACTTAAGCTCCTCCTTAATGGCTCAGCAATAGACTCATCTTGCAAGGAATTGAAAAGAAAAAAAGATTCTTTTGTAAGCTTTATCCTATTTCCAAACAATTCCCTTGCTTTTTAGTGACCCTTCTGGGTCCTATTTCACTTTTTTACCAATCTTGCAGTTACTTTGTTTCTTGGGGCAGAAAGTAACAGTGTTGAGATGTGTTAAGTGCAGTACTAAAGTTTGTACAAACTTTAAAATCTGAATGTTGGTCTGTAATTAAATGTAAGACCCACGATCGTCGGTGAAAAGTATAGCCCCTGATGTGAACTTGAATGGTGTATGTTCTACGTCATTTATTGCTCTTCTGCAAGTACTGTCCTAGACAAATCTTATTCTTTTGCTATTATTAATCATATATCCACATTGCTATATATCCAGTCTCTTAGCATGTATTTGGCAAATGTTATCACAGAAATTCACAAAACAAACCTCAACTGTGACTCTGTGAGTGTTGTTCATGTGCATTCTTCTGCAGGCTGTAGGCTCTATGGGATAATGGATGCATGCAATTGCAGATACCCAAAGTAATAAAATACTTAT
>ONZK01001990.1:35520-49989 GCA_900322385.1 Pharnaceum exiguum | reverse complement strand
CCCCCCCCCCCCCCCCCCCCCTAATGGTGGGGGGATATGGACTGTTATGGAGGGTGCAGAAAGTTATGGACCTACCCTTCTGGGTTGGTCTTTTTAGGTCTTCGGCCAGGTTTGCTTGCCACTTTTAAAGGCTCTACTTTGTATGCTAAGTAATTATTTTTATCAGGGTCACTTCTTTTCACCAAAGAAAAGCATACTCGTACTACCAGACCACCACAATCCCCCACTACCTCTGTACAAATAAAAGGAAAGGGAAAATTGGTGATAAGAACAGATTATCAGCCCACATCATTTGTAAAGTTTATTCCAGTTGTGAAGGCATGCCTGCCTTTTGTGAAGCTAGTTTCAACTTTGAAGAGAACCGATTCTGCTCATGGAATTGAACCTATACTTAAATATGTATCAAAACAATTACAAAGCATATTTGAAACTTGATATGATGCTGACTGAACTTCTCAAAGTTTGTGATTTGGAGAAATACTATATTGCTTTTAATGACATCAAGGTATATGAGAGTTTGATTAGTGTGACGTGGCTTATTTAACATTGAGGAAGACCGCTCAAGATTTGAAAGGACTAGAGGAGGACAAGATGAAAAGGAACTGAAAACACCAACATATGATGCATGCATGGCATCATTTTCATGCCAGGTTTGCAAAAAAGTAAAATTAATGGTCTTCAGTAGTTTTCAGATTGTTTCGGGATAATAAATTGGATATGGTTCCTTGAAGGTTAGTGCCTACAAATTCGTACATTGTATCATGTCAAGCAAGTTCATGTAACATCATGTACTCCTAATAACGAAGGCTAACTGTTTATTGTTACTCAAAGTTCACTTCTTTTTTTTCAGTTTGGGGTGGTTTGGTCGGTTAGAATGATCTAAACTGAAACTGGACAAATTGAAAAAAATTAAACTGGACAAATAAAAAAGGCCTTAGTTTGGTCTTTTTCAGTTCAGTTTTTTCCAGTTTAGTTCATTTTTAGTCGTGATTTTAACTACATTTAGTATTTTTTTGTTCAAAACAAACGAGCAAAATACACCCAAGTTATCCACTTATTAGTAAAATTATACTCCTAATCATGAACTCGATAGTAGATTAGTAGCCATAAAAAAAAATGAACTCGATAGTACGTTTTCTTAGGTGATCAACAAGGCATGAGGTGGTACTCAAACTTTGCCATAGAGATGTGCAGTTACATCCATTGGGTCATTGGACTAAGGCCTTGTTTGGGAGTTAGCAGGAGCAGTTAGTGGTTAGTAGTTACCAGTTAACATGAGCAATTTTGAGTAGTAGTTAGCAGTTAGCAGGTTAGAGTTGTTTGGTACATTTACAATCAGTAGTTAGTAGTTTTATAGTACAAAATACTAATGAATAGTGAAATGCTGATGAAAATGCTATCCCCAATATCATTTTCATACAAGTTCAAGAGTAGCTTTGACTCGGTTAAATTACAAAACTACTAAATGCTCTTTGAAAATATTGTGTACCAAACAAGGCCTAACAAAAGTAAGATTGTTTTTCCTTGGATATAATAAATTATATATCATAATAATACTCGTAGTAATGCACCAGTGCTTATACGTTAGAGAATAGAGAATTAGAGATGATGTTAAGTTGTTAACAAATGTACTCCAGAAGGGAAGATGAAGATTGATCATCTCATTTCCGGTTGTGCAAGCCATGTGACACGATCAATTATGGGCATATTAAAATGATTTCTTTCATTCTACCTTCTTTATAGAGTAAAAGCTGATGAGGCCATTGCTTTACAAAAAGTCTCGCTAAAAAGGAATGTCCTTCAGCTAAGCATGACATGAGCCAGCTGCTTAAGAGAGTTCTTTCTATTGATGAGGACAAAACCTATGAAATTTTTAGTTATACATATGTTCCGATACATATTTTTGTTCTTGAGTCTTTATTTTAATGGAAAGCAAGGAAGAGATTCTCTAGGCTGTTAAATTCAAAAGGTCCGCAAAAAGGGACTGCCTCAAGTGTATACCATTGTAGACATCTGATGCATCCATAATTGAACTAATGAAGTTACTCTTATCTATATGCGAGTCATGACTCATGAGTGTACCAGTGATACGGAGTACTAAAAGCTAACGTAATTGTATAATAGTAATAGTAGATTGGTATAACAAGCTTGTCTCAATTAGAGCATGTGTAACACTGTTAATGTGTCGAGCAAATCAATTTTTAGCAATCGTGACTTGATTCACACTTCACGGCTTTTGTGTTCTACTAGTTGATACCACAAGTTGCATCTGCTTGGAAAAATTCTCACTTTGAATCAGGACATTCTGGCCAAACTATAATGAAGCGTGTATGTTAATCTATTGCCTTTCATGTACCCATGTCTAGCTACAAGCTACAACTTTCGTAATATGAGTCTGAATTCGATCAAGTTCTTAAGTCGATTATGGAGAACTTCATGGGTTTAATAGTTCAACCCATTTTGACTTGATGCTTACCCTTGTTAATTTCATGAATCATGACATATCAAACTCACATGCAAATTGTTAAAGGTTCTTTTTTGTTGTTGGGTTTCTAGCTTCTTGATCTTTTTTCCTGATTTTGTGTGATGATTATTGTAATTTTGTCATAACTTCTATCGGAAGCATACCATACTTTTGGTTAGACAGTGACAACAATTTTCGGAATATGAACCGGGATGACTTTGCACTACACTCTCTTGGACTTGTCTAGTGATATGACTTTAGTAATATCAAGAACAAAATCTCATTCACCCCACTGCTAGAAGTGCTAGTCACTGCCCAAAGAAAGTTTTTTTTGCTGGTGTGAACAAGCTGAAGCGCCAATTTGTTATTTAGCTACAGTATCAAACAAGATGTTCCCTTCAACTGGAAGCAAATGGGATACTGTAGGAAGAATGCAAAGCTGATTATGACTTAAAACTTAGGGAACAGCACATCTTTTGTCCTTTAGGCCCATCAAGCCCAAGAAATTTGTCGTTGGGGCTGGTTGCAGTACTTCACTAGGAAGCCAGTTTCAAGATCTTGCAAAATGTCCTCAATGATGAGAGAGGGTTCAAGATCTAGGGGAAACTATCCCAATTACAGTGGGATAATGAGGAGAATGGTAAGCCTTCCAAGAAGCATTTTGGGAAGTTTTTCAAGGGCAGTGGGTGAGCTTGATCTGATGGGCAGAGGGGATAGAAGAAACCAAATGTACCCAGCTATTATGGCACCACCACAACCACCACCACCACTATTATCCCCTCATTTTCCTGCTTACCCTCCACCATACGACTCCACTACCGCGATGCTAAACGATGAGTGGGCATTCCTGAACAGTTTTGAGCAGAACTATGGGACAACACACCCTTTTTTCTATGCCTGTAGATTTGTTCAGGCTTTGAAGATTGCTCAGGATGAGAAAAAGTTCCTGTTCCTGTATTTACACTCTCCTGATCACCCCTTTGCAGCTGACTTCTGTAGGGAGACTTTGTGCTCAGAGGTGGTGGTTCAGTTCCTTGATGCTAATTTTGTGAGTTGGGGTGCACTTGCTGATAGAGGTGAGGGTGTGCATGTGGGTGGTCTCTTAAGGCCTGCTAGTTTCCCCTTCTGTGCTCTCATTGCTCCTGCTTCTGGTGATAACATTGCTGTTCTTCAACAGGTTAGGGTTCAGTCTTATCTGAAATCAGTTCCATTTTCTGCTTCTTGCTTTTTTTTCTTCTTTTTTCCCTCTTTGTATGTATTGGTTGCAGATTGGTACCATTTCTGATCAGTTGATTAAATTACCTATTCACATTTCTATGTAGTTTTGCCTACAGCTTGGTAGTACATTTTTTAGAAAGGAAAAGGACACTCTCATGTTTCTGGAAACCCATCCTGAAATTGTTTTGACTAGATTACAGTGGTTTTGAATAGTGATTACAGTATGTCCAGGTGAACAGTGTCATTTGGTTTCTTGAATTATGGATTGATCTATCACTCTTTGTTGGTCACTTTTGGTTGAACAATAGAAGAGTTTAAAACAATGAAAATTATGTTTAGTCTGAAATCCTTAGAGAAGAGGTCTGGTAAACTGTCGTTTCTCTGTGACAATACCATCAGTTGACAAGAAGCAATCATGCCATCATAATGGATTCTGATTTCTGATCATATCCTAACAGAACTTTTACAATCATATGCTATGATGCTATCAAGAGATGATATTGGTGTTTGTTACTGAATTGTGCACTTAATTTCAGTTAGAAGGTCCAGTTTCCCCAGCGGACTTGTTGGAATTACTACAGACAACGTTGGAGGAGCAAGGAGTTGCTTTCGGTAGTGCAAGATCAAGAGAGGAAGAGAAAAGAAGGGCTGATCGCCGGTTGAGAGAAGAGCAAGATGTAGCATATCTTGCTGCTCTCTCATTAGACCAGGTTTAGGGATCTTATTCACATATTATGGCATGCCTAAATTATCAAAATCAATCATGACATGAAAAGAAACCAATTTCAGAAATTTCCGTTGGGTTCATTTTCTGCTTTTTCCATTCATTTCTGTTTATGAAAATCATCTTTTTCCAGGAAAGGGAAAGGATTAGGAATTCGCCCCAGGAACAAACAGTGGAGAAACCAGTAGCTCCATCTCCTGCGCCTGTATCTGTATCTGCACCTGCACCTGCACCTGCAGAAGCATCAGACGAAGGTTCTAGTCAGTTGTCCCGGAGGAAACGGAGCTTGATCAAGCCTAGCAAAGTTAAGGACAAAACAACGACTACAACTACTGGAGACGATCAATGCAATGATAGTGCTAGGAAGTCAAAGGACAATCAGGTCACTCAGGTATACTAAAATGACCTGACGACTTCAGAAAACTTGCCACAGTTTGCCTTAGCTTCCACTCTAAACACTATACCATGGTGCACAAAACATTGGAGTCATTAGCTATAGGGCTATAGGCTGTCTCTGTCATTTTTATTTTTCACTGCACAAAATATGATCGCTGCTAACATGACAGTATTTCTCTTTTTTGCCTTATCTGCTACTGAATTGTTCGGTTAAAGTAGGGTTCATCAGCGAATTCTCCAGAGAAAATGATGTGTAATTCTGCAAAACCCCATGACCATTTTGTCTCCTCAATGTGCAGATACTAATAAGGTTCCCGAATGGTGAAAGAAGGTCGCAGAGTTTCGCTGCAACAGACAAGGTGAAGGCGATCTACAGATTCATTGATTCTCAGGGATTACCTGGGATTGACAACTACAGATTGATATCAAGCTTCCCTAGGAAAGTTTACGGCACTGATCAGATGAGCAAGACTTTAAAGGAAGCTGGGCTTCATCCTAAAGCTACCTTGTTCTTAGATCTTGTTTAAGTCCCCTAACTTCTGTTCAGTGTTCAAAACACCAAGCAGATTGGATGTTTTGATCTGCTAGTCTGATGTATGTTGTAGAATCTTGTAGTACTAAGTAGGAACAGATGTTGAAGTATAACAGTATGACTTTTAACTGTGTATTCACTGACAGCAATATTAGCATTATAAATTTCTAACATGTCATTTCACATTTCTAAGTTATGACTGGTGTCCCTTCTATATTTCAGTAAGTAATATGAATGCATTTTCCACCAATTATGAGTTAAAGTTTTTAGTGAAGTAGCCTCTTATTTGTTCAATTACACCAATAAGGCAATACGGAGTAAATCATACTGAGGCTCAGCGAGATAAGCGACATCTACCATACGAAGTGAAAGAAAAAGGCAATAAAAAAACCTCGAAAAAATTGGATAACACACTCGGTGGGACTCGAACCCACAATCCTTTGATTAGAAGTCAAATGCCTTATCCATTAGGCCACGAGTGCTTCTTGTGATATCTCTGCGATAGAAACTTTATTTTTATGTACATAATCATCAATTACAAAAACTAAATAAAACAAAATTCAAAGCAGACTTGCTGCAACATTGATAAATTATTAAGATTTGCTTTTATTTAAGAAAACAAAGATAATAATAATCATTATTAATTAAAAATCAATAATCGAAAACACACCAATTGTTGTAAATTGATGTAGATAGGGTGATTATATTGAACATGGGTCTATATTTCATCCTTGATGATAAGTATTTCTTTACTTTGTTCATCTATGACATTTTTTGTTAACTTATCGATTGATCACTTGTTTTTGTGAGGGCTACGTACTGTAAAAATTAATCTGAATGAATTGCCTTTTTAAATACAATGAATTATATTGCAGATTGGCTTCACTGATCGATCTTGTAATATGAATGGATCAACCCTCACGTTTTTGGCTAACGTAACCCTTAGCTCATTGTTACCATCAGTTACGCAACACTCGTACTGGGATAGTGGTACTGGTCTTGCTACAACAGTATGTAGTCAAATATCATAATGACAATTGAATTTTTTCCTTTCTGCTGCGATATAATCATGAAAAACTCCACTAACAAAATGTTCTCCGTGTGAGTTCAGATTTTTGAAAAAGGGGGAGCAAATTCTCATATTCTGCGTAATCTATCCCAACCTTTTGATCATCCTTTACCAGTTTGGCGATTTACCCTTTCAGTAGTGTACTATATGGTCACCCGTCCAAAAAGATCATAATATAGATCATCATTACCGTGCTGTTGAAGTCTTTAAATTGCGTTAGTTAAATAGTTTAAGATATATAATTGTACACTTGTAGTTATGATGGTTTATGATGAACACAGAAAACCCGGATGACTAGTGAAAGAAAGCTTGTTAAAGAGATCAAACGCAGTGGCTAAGTAATAAAATTGTCATTGCTCATATTGATTTACGAGTAGACTTTCAGGATTCAACATTTGATAATGGGCATAGCAGTGGTAGCACTACCTTTTTTTTTTTTTGAATAACTGAATAAGTGAATTACTCTTTTATTTCCTGCTCATTTACCTTTTTTTAGCCTTTTTGAAAAACATGCAAATCGGCAAATCTTTATCATGTTGATCGATGGAGGGCAATGACCATCCAAATAAGCCCAAACCGACACTAATTGACCGAGGTGCTCCAAAACTTAACCCAATTATGAGACGACAGTTAAGCTAATGTACAATTTGATCTTTGGCTTTTGATTCTTACATTACATGATAGCCCTAGTTGGTGTATTCCCGGTTTAGAATTGTGTGCACACCTCCTCTCTCATTCTCGCTCTAAATCACAAAATCCGTTTAGACTTATAAAAATGTATTTGAGTTTCTAAAAAAAACCATATAGATAGTACAGAGTACTAAATAGTGAATATGCATTGGTGTTGTCGCGTTGCACAATATAATGATTATGGTAAACTTAGGTGTACCATATTATTTGCCCTTAAATTGAACCAAATTTTTCAATATAGGTCTTAATTATAAATTAATGGCATATGGAAAAGCAAAATGCAAATTCACACCCAATAAAAAAAATGCAAATTCACACTAGACCACCCACACCAAAAGTACACATTCAAGAGCACCTTCAAACACATCTTTCACAAACACACAAACACACGAGCCACCTCAATTATGCTCTTGTACTTGGGAATAGAGTTACATTCAAAACACCCGCTTTTAATCCAAGTGCGTCGAGGTCTCACCGTAACTTTCAATACCTAGATCTCACTCGTCCATTGTTCGATCCTTCTTATCGATACATCATAAGTAACTCTCAATATCTAGATTTGTACTAGTGGTGGCCAAACCATGCATAGCCAATATTTACTCAATACCTTTGGTCTTCTAAATTCTCAAATATCCCTCTTCACATTATGCCTTACCATAATACCATCTACAGTAGCATACACTTCATTGCTCGGACACTTTCTCTTTAAAGTTGTGCTTCCTAATTCAACCAATCCGTATAATGTATGAATAAAAACGTAAACCAAACTGAAACAGATTTGGAATTCTTAGTAACCCAAGTTAGCCTTTTTTTTTTTTAGAAGGTAAAGAATGATAACACGGAGTCCCATCTCGGGAAAAAGCCCTAGTGCCGAGTACAAAATTGTGTGGTTGATAAAGAGATTATGAGAATGGAAGAATTTAGAACAATGTGGCTAAAAAAGGGTAAGGGGGCCAGATTAGAAACTAACTTCCACACTCTCACAATCCCAATCCCAATCCACACTACTAAACGAAACTAAACTAAACTAAAAAACAGAAAGAAAAAATCCAATTTATTCAATCCAATTTCCTTTTTCTTAAATATATAATGTATAATGGGCCTCAGGATAAGCTGACTCACACCATCATTCATAGGTAACAAAAATGAAACCCAAGTGAACTTCCACTATGATCCAACCCAACCCAACCCAAACTACTAGCTCCTGAAACCAAAAACAAAACCAGTGAAAAACAAAGGAAACTCCAGTAAAGCTGCAAAATTCCCAGAAAAAGTTGACCCAAAAAAAATGGCACTGAGAATGTACACAGCAAATCATCTCATCAGTCCACCTTCAGTTAAGCCACTTCATTTCAACAACATACCCACAAAAAGTCTCAAACTTTATGTTAGAAAATGCAGTAGCAGCAGCAATTCCCTTGGTGCTCAAACTGCCACCACTTCACATAAGGTCACAACTTTTCATTTTCCTTTTATGTTTTATATCTACAAAATTTTGTGTTTTTTTGATTCTGATTCCTGGGTATGCTTCAGAAGTTGTGATTATTTGATGGGTTGTCTGTTTTTTTTTGCAATTTGAGTGCCCTTTAGTCATTTTTTGTTTGGAAGTTAAAAGTGAAAGAAAGTGTTGTTGCAGTTGCAGTTGATGAGAATTTTGACATGGGAATGTTGAATTTGTGTTTGTTATGATTAAAGATATGATCTTTATGTTAGGTAGAGCGAAAAAAGGCACTTTCTTTTAGTGCTTACCTTAAATAGCTAAATAGGGTTATGTTAAAAGGGTGAAAAATGACAAACTCTGACTATTTTTGGTAAGCATTTGGTGTTTTCAGTGCTGAAAGACAGATGGTTGATCTGCATAATCAAGCAGATTGGTATATATGTTGTATTCTTGTTATATAGTTCATTTTGAGTGCATTAGCATCAGTTATATTCACTTACCAAGTTGCAAACAATGAAACGATGATGATAATGAAGAAGATGTAGTAGCCGAGTAGGTGGTTGCGACGCTTTGAGTCAAGAGTTAACCGGATATGGTCTCTCTGCATCCTTGTGTTATATTATGACAAAGGCGTAACGCTATGTTTATTCGGACCTTTCTTGTCTTGCTGCTGGGAAATTATGACCGAAAAGGAGCTAGATGCTAAAATGCATGATCATTGAAGTTGTTCATGAACTTTGCATCTGTTGTGGATTTTGAGCGACGATTTCATTGTTTCTGATTATTTTTAACTTTAAACTTCTCAGCTAGTTTTGGAAGTGAAGGAAAAACTCAAAAATGATTATAACAATCTCCCTGTGGGCAAGAATGGGCGTGATGATGAAGACATGATTCATTGGTTTCTCAAGGATCGCAAATTCTCTGTGGATGATGCTGTGAAGAAATTGACTAAGGCCATTGTATGTGCCTGCTTCTTTCTCTATATTATCAACCAGTTTCATTTCTGGTGTTTAGTTGGATATGTAGGTTGTAGAGAAACTTTATTGAGTAACCTACCATATTGACTTATCCTGTCTTTCATCTTGTTGTTTGGTTATGAATATCTGAGTTATCTGTAACTTATCTTATTTGTCTCATCAAATTATTATCATGGGGAATGCTTTGTGCTTGGCTATTAACCTATTCACTGATCTGAAGTCTGTTATGCTTTTGTGTGAGAAGCGATGGAAATGTGTCCAAGTGATCTGTGGCTGATTATTTCATTCTTCTCATGTCAATTCAAGAAATGGCGTCAAGAATTTGGAGTGGCTAATCTGTCTGAAGACTCTGTGAAAAATGTGGCTGGAACTGGAAAAGGTTTTGTGCATGACCATCTTGATGTCAATGGCAGACCTGTGCTTGTAGTGGTGGCGTCAAAACATTTTGCAGCAGTAAGTAGCGAAGTTGGTTTATCTAGTATCTCAGAATATTTATCCATTGGTAAAGTAGTCATTATGCAATAGTAATGATTCTCTTGGACTTCTTCTAGACGTCACTATAAGTAGTGTCAACAATAGAAATGCAAAATCCGCTTTCTGTGGAGGAAAAAAGACGAGTAACTGAGTAATTAAAACCAGGGCAAAGTTGAAGGTTCAGGCAGAAATAAGATGGCATCAGAATAGGAGTTTGTGATAAGTGTATGCTAAATGGTTTAGTTATCGTTTGATATGGTTGTTTGAGAAACTGAATGATTGTCCTGTCAGGCACAAGCTTGCCAAAAATGGGATTTAGCTTGTATTCTCTTTTATGTTCTGGCTTTTATCTCCTGTATTAGCCCTTTTGATGATGCATTTCAGAGTGGACTTACAGATGCAGGAACCAATCGAAAATGAGAAGTTATGTGTGCTCCTGATTGAGAAAGCCTTGAGTAAACTCCCAGATGGCAAAGAAGAGATACTTGGAATAGTTGACCTGAGAGGCTTTACTACTGCTAATGCAGATCTGAGCTTCTTGACCTTTTTGGTAATTTTGCTAACTGCTTGCCTAATTTCAAGCAGGCAGGTCCGCCTCAGTTTGTCTTGTCGCGAACTTAAATTAGTTGTTTAACCTTCTTTTTTATTTTTTTTGTGGCAGTTTGATGTCGTCTACTATTACTACCCGCAGAGATTGGGGCAGGTGCTCTTTGTAGACGCTCCTTTTGTGTTTAAGCCAATATGGCAGCTTGTGAAGCCCCTTCTGAAATCATATGCAACCCTGGTACTGTACATCTACCTTCAGATTTATACATTTCTGAAATCATATGCATCTCTGATACTATACATCTACCTTCAGATTTGTACATTTGAATAGAACACTGGTGATCGTTTCATCTTGCTATTTTTGTGATTTTAATGATCGACCGATAGTCGTTTCCTCTTGCCTCAACCCTGTTCTATCAAAATGTATTGACTGAACTCACTATCTTGTCCAAATAAGCATACTGTAATGCATTGTATTATTTTGTTTTGAAGGTAAGATTTTGCTCTGTCAAGACGATTCGAGAAGAATACTTTACGGATGAAACTCTGCCTGCCTCATTCAGAGACTAAGTAAATCTGCACAGGTTGTCTCACTGGATAACTTGGGTCAACGGCCAATGATACTTCTGTATGATTGTATGAACTATGAAGGGATAAAATCTAGAAAAAAGGCAGAAACACCCTCAACACTCACCATGATGAGGTACTTCGTGCAGGTTCTTCCTAAGTTCCTATACTGATCAACAACATGCAAGAAGAGGGCATCAAGCAAAATAAAGTCAGCACTTTAGATAGGTAAATTAGGCTTGTTGATATCTTAACCAAACGGATTCAATTTACTGCTGGATAACTTGCGATTCTGCGCACCGAGTACATATTTTGAAGATTTACATTTAGGCCGTTACAATATTCTATTGGCTGGACAACTTCCCAAGTCTTGATCCTACAGGAAGTTGCCTTGACGCCACAGGTGGTGGTCCGTACACAGGTTCCCAAAGCAACTAAAATGATGTTTGATGAATAACTGATATTGTAATCTTGATGCCCTTTTCTAAAGTTGATGCGTAAATGTCATCTTGTTATTGTGCGCTTGATGGGTGATGGGCCATTTCCCATGCCTACATAAATATGTTCTATCTTTCCAATTTATGCAGGTGGTTATAAAACTTTCACATCCCAGAGACAGGCGCACACACACACACACAGACGCAAGAGGCTGTCATATTATGATCAGAACTCAGAAGTACAACATTAAGCAAATTCACTCCTAATATAAAAGTCTTGACCTTGCAGTGAAGAAGTGAAGTCATATACTGTACAAGATTACAAGTATATGACTAGTTAATTCATATACTCATACAAGTATATTAGTATATAACTGCATAACTAGTTAACTAGTCTTTAGTTATCGAGTGGAGAAGAGGTTTTTATTTTATTTTAAGGAAAGGATAGCCACTTTAGTGGACCGTAGAGTTGGCCACGAGTCGACTGCGAGCTGACTAATGATCAAGCTGAGTTGAAATATCATTAGCTCGTGCTCAGCTCACTTTGTTAGACTCGAATTGAGCCAATTTTTGACCGAATTTTGACTCATGGGAATTCGAGTGTAGAGTTCGCCATCTGGGCCAGCTCCTCAACCAATAGAGGAGATCCTTTTAGCTAAATAAACCCATTTCTTATAATTAAATAATAGTAGTAATAACAACAACAAAAAAGTTTCATAAAACAAAAAAAAAAATTGGGAGAAAATAAAAAAAAATAAAACATTTGACATTTTGAGGAACTTCCTACAATCCTACATTTTCTCCTCACCTCCTCAGAGACGACCTTAGTACTGACAACCAAAGTGATCAGGAAGAGAGAGACAGAGGAATGGAGAAGCCAACGAAATGCTTAACATTTCTGTTGACTCTATTCACTCTAACAACACTTTCTTACGCCACAGAGTCACCTAAGTACACAGTAATTCACAAAGAATCATCAGACTTTGAAATCAGACTTTACAATGACTCAACTTGGATGAAAGCTTCTGTCAACCAACGTTCCTTTCACCAAGCCACCAAGTTTGGCTTCCACAGGTCAATCCCTCCCCCCACTCCACTCTCTCTCCATTTCTTGTAATGTTTCTCATGTGGGTTTGTTTTGTTTGGCAACATTTGACTATAAAGTTCGTATCTTTTATGTTAAAATGGAGAAATATCATTTGGGTTTGTGTTTTTTTTGGGTTGTTTCTTATGTGGGTGTGCATTATTTGGTGACATTTGATTATAAAGATTGTATCTTTGGTTGAATTTGGATGAAATCTTCTGTGGGTTAGTGTTGTCTTGGACTAATGGGTTTGATCATGTATGTCTTTTCATCTTTTTGGGTTGTTTGATTTATTGTTTGGGTGTGATTTGCTTGATGGCATTTGACTGTCAAGTTTGCAGCTTTGGTTGAATTTGGAAAACTTCTATATGGGTTTGTGTTGTATGGTTCATTAAGGTTGACTTTAGGATCAAATGGTATTGTTGAGGTCTTGTGAATGGTGATCAAAATGGAAGGATTTGATGTTTGGTGGCTGTTGACTATATGAGTTATGACTAATTGACTTTGAGGATCATTAAGGTTGGCTTGAGAATCGATGGAAGTTTTGTTGGTCTGTTGAGTTTGGCAGAGATTTGGTGTGTTTTATTTTTTGATTAGTTGAGGTAAATGGTGACTTAAGCAAGGAAGCATTGTTCTCCAAGGAAAGGGGGAAAAGAAAGAAGGAAAGAAGGCAGGCAGTCAAAATATCTGTTCATTTTTTAAGCAAGGTTCTTTGAGAGAGTCAGAGAACTACCTCGATGTAATTATAGAGAAAGGGAGGAAGAGATATAATCGTCGAGGGCTACCTACTGGCAAGCATGACTCTGCCATGTATGTGTTTGAGTTATGAGCTTCAGAACCTGTTATTGATATGATCAATCTTGATTGAATTTGGTTCTGCGGAGTTACTTGGTTTTGCTTGTGGAGGTCATTTGATTTTATACCTTAAACCGAAGAGCTTAATTACGGTTATGCTTGATCTCAGCAGAATTTGGTGCTCCAACGCGAGTGTTAATGTTGCCTAATTTCTTCCATGTTTTCTCCATGAAAGTTTTCCATTTAGAAGTCTATATAATTCAGGAGTTCAAGAATTCATTCATCTAAAGTATAGATTCATGTCTTAAAGCTACGTGGAATGGAATTTAATTAACCACTTCATGTTGCTTGAATGACTGCACTAGCCCATCATCTCTCTGTACAACCATGCTCATAAAAGTGAATATGTGATTTCTCATTGATTTAAATTGACGGAAGTACTTCCCCAACCATATTTGCTGTGCTATCTGAGTCAATCTGCTGCCAAAAAGAGATGATATATTTGCCTCTGGGACTTTAAATAGTAACATTCACCTCCCTCAAAGAAAAAATAGTCGGTGACTTTTTCCAAGTTTTGAAAGGTTTTGCTCATTCTTTCTACAGGCTATTCCAGTACATTGAAGGTGCCAATCTGAACTTTTCAAGGATCCCTATGACGAAGCCTGTTGTGACTGGCGTTGTAGCTGGAGCTGAAACTCTACATTCATCAGCATATTTTGTTCACTTCTACTTGCCTGAGAAGTTCCAAGATATTCCTCCTACTCCACTGCCAGAGCTTAATTTGAAGCCAGTCTTCTGGCCAAGTCACTGTGTTGCGGTGAGGCAATTTTCAGGATTTGCAAGAGACAAAAATACGGTGATAGAAGCGGAGAAACTTGCTTCCAGTTTGGAAAAGTCAGCATGGGCCAAATCAACTTCTGTTGGCAGTCCATATGCTTACTCAATTGCTCAGTATGATTCCCCATTCAAACTCTTTGGACGTGTGAATGAAGTGTGGATCGATGTAGAAGGTTCTCAATTGAATGGCTGCAGCTCAAGTGGTACTGCTACATACT
>ONZK01001990.1:0-24878 GCA_900322385.1 Pharnaceum exiguum | reverse complement strand
AAAATTCATTATTATTATTATTATTATTCATTCTATATTAGCCTTTTAATTATTATCTTTTTTCGAAATGAAACCGATATGATTACTTAATTTCTAGGTTATGAGTTGAGCTAATTAACGTCATGCTAGGATTGACTAAAATAATCAAAGGGAAATGATCTATGATGATAAATTAATAAGGGAAGATTTTCATGAGAGAATTACTAGTTTGATTGGCAGGAAAAGGGAATGTATATAATGGAAGCGCGACGGAGTGGGCGACCGGCAGATTAAGGGGCTCTGCACATTATAACGGCTCGCCTAGATTTTCATCAATCATTTAAGGAGGAATAATTGTGGTTGCATCATTAAGATAGTAATGTTCTAGGAGTAAAGATTAAAGGAGTAATTATTTCAAAAGATTGGAACATCATAAATCAATGAGGGAGGAATAGGGATTGAAGAATGATTTGGGTCAAAAGAGAGAATATTACTTCACCATTAAAGAGAGAGGATATGAGTCGACATGTGATGATTGACTGATACGATGGGGTGCAATGCAGGGTGACAGATGAGGGAAATAAGGAGAGAGTGGGTCTGCAAGCATTTATGAGGGGCTAGGGGCTGTGAATCAATACTATCATTTGGGTTTAATAAGTTAGGCTCCAATATATTCAACACTTTCCAAACTATTGTAAAAGCAATTAATGAGTAAGGAAGTAGTCATTAAGGGCCTATTACCCACAAACCAGACTGGGCCTTAAGAATAGAAGAAGACAAGGATGCACTATCACCGAGTGGCCCTTCTTTTTTTCTTTAATGATGATACTAATTCACGATTCTATAACCCGAGGAACACACGAACATGCCCAAACCAAGACACGTAATTTCAAATAGAAACCGATCATCGTGGAACGAGGATTGAGGAGAAAGAGGAACGATGGTGAAATATGGGTTAGGAGAAGAGACATTGTGGAACTAGGTTGGTAAAGAGAAGGATTTAATTTTGATGGAAATATGGGGTTAATAAATAGGTTTACTCCCTTGACGGTGAATTTGTTCAAGGGATTTCTTCTATAACGAACCATTTTAATGCCTCTACTATTTACTCAGTAATCATTACTTCCTTATTCTTCTCAATACACGCAAGACTAGCTGAGAGATGAAAGTACTCATATATTCACCATTCTTTATCTACGCAGCACATATCATAATCTAATATTTATGACATAGATTATGTTTCTTTCATTAATATTATCACTTAGCACGTGTTCAATTCAAAATGATTAACAAGATTATATGATTGAAGTTTTGTCAACTACATGCTATCAACTACCAATTATACGAAGATGAGAAAAGGAAACAAAGTTATGAAGTCCATCGTATGACTTATTTATCAGAAAATTTTAAAGCTTCAGTTTTGGATTTTGATTTATTCCTTCAATCATGTCTATAAAAATACAAAAATGTAGCTCATACTTCAGTTAAACTTAGATATACCATAACAAACTTAGCCATACTATAATACAATCTTAAAAATCATTATTAGTTAGAAGATATGTGAGTTGAAATGATAAAACACGCTAGCTAATAACATCATTGTAAAAATAATTAGTGAATTTGGTTTAATTCATCCATCAATCTACAATAAAATCCTTTATTAAAAGTTTGAGCTTGAATACTCAATAAAATTGCCTTATAAAAATATGTTTTTACTCCATAAATAAAACTTTTTTTTTTTTGAAGGAAAATAAAACTAGTTAGATCCCACAATCAAAATCCTTGTACATAAAACTCCTCTCTTAACCCCCACTTAGAAAACTCCTTCATAAGCCCTAATGGGGCTGTCGTTGGCCATTTACCATCGATAAGCCCCCTCCTCCTTTCAATTTCTAGATTACTTTTGACTTTTTTTTTATCTACTTCAATAAATTTCGTTATTTGGCTCCTTTGTGAGGCTAGTTTTGTTATCCTTTGTGATAGATGTTTTGCTCCTTCGTGAGGCTTATTGGCTCCTTCGTGAGGCTTATTGGCTCCTCTGTGAGGCTTAGTGTTACTGCGGTGATTAACTTTCACCAAAGTATGATTTCTTTTGAAGATATATTTTGGGGATACCGGACATACGAAGATTTATTTTGCAGTATGAACACCAGTAGACAAGCGATTATAATATTGGCGTTGAAGAACTCAATTTCCGGGAAAGATGCAGAGACATTGAAGGAAATTTGCTCGAAACGCTTAATTATTTTGATTTTTTGTCTTGTTGGTAAAATTTGTACTAATACTATCGATGTAGCATGTTATAGGGTTATTTTCTATGTAGATGCCGTATGACTTTTCTATGAATGAAAATCTCCAATGCCCCTTTTCTCAAAAATCCTTGTACATAAAACCGAGTCCCACAAGACTTTTGGATTAGGTTAAAAAAAACAAAGTAACCAACACAATCCATCCAGCTAATCCAAAACACAAAAAAGGAAAAGAAAGCAAAACAAAACAACAGAAGACCAAATAAAAGTCAAGCGAAATAAAACACAAATGAAAAAGATAATATTTTCAAAAAATAAAAAACAAATAGATAAAAAGAGAAGGGAAATAAAAGGAAAGGAAAGGAAAGGAAACAGGAAAAAGCAGAAAAACATCAATCAAAGGGTCACGAACAACTTCTGCTCCCCACCCCTCTCTCTCACCTCTCTCCTTTTCTCTCTTCTTTAGGGCTTCTTCTTCCGCCTGAGCCAATCCACTCTCTCTCCTTTCCTTTTCCCGATCATCAACCGTCTTAAATCCAACGGCCCTCATCCACCCACGTTCCCCACCACCAACGGCCACGATTAAAAAAAACAACAACAAATTAAAATAGAAAAGACTCGGCCTTTCTCTTTCTCTCTCCCTTTACACGAATTCCCATACAACCGATCGCTCTCCCTCTCTTATCTAACAAAAAACATATTCTTTTTTTCTTGCTTGATTTTGTTTTAGCTTGTTGTAGGGTTTATTGATATCTACAATATTATATTCTATTATATTGTATTCAGGCAGCTCAAGTTTCCACGTATTTACGGAGGTAATTAAGTGATGTTATTCTTTTTTTTTTTGTTTAATTTTTGGGTGGAAAGGTTTGAGCTTTTTGATGATTGGAATTATGGGTATGAGAATTTAATGGATTTTATTATCTGGGTATTCATTAATTAGTGTTTTTACTTGTTATTTTACACTTTCTCAACTTTGTTTTTTTTTTTGAAATTTTGAATTGCATTTTTAAAATTTGGATTTTGAATGAAATTAAAGTCACATTAATTTTGTGAGGGGGTAGATTGGTAATTGTGGTAGTGATCACTGTTGAGCTAGTATTTAAAGGTTTGTTATTATTTTGGGTATTGAATTAATGGATAGCCTTATGATTATCTGTGGGTAGTTTGGTAACTTGCCTTTTTTGAGATAAAGTCAAAGTATTGTGTTTAGTGATTGTGATTGATAGATTTGAGTGAGATTAAGTAGTACATTATGCTCCCTTGGTCTCGAATTAGTTGTCACGTTTGTTGTTCAAGGTGCAGTAGTGAAATAATGTGTTATTTTAGGTGGTAATACTCTTTGGTGAATTGGATTATTGGTACATTTTGTAAAAGAGTGTACCTTTACCTTTTGTTTGAATGAAAATATGTAAAAGAGTGATCTTTTGCCTTTTTTTGAATGGAAGAAGGTGATTGGAGTAGTACTTCACCTGCAAAATCATAAGGTGTTAGCAATTTGGTGATTTTTTATGCTTAGTGACTCATGTAGCATAGGAATATGTTGATTATGAGAATATCTATTCTCATATATTACTATAGGTGCGTGGTGCTCATTTGAAACTTAAGTTGTTGTCTACTATTTGGAGAACGTCAGGGGCGTTTGAGTAGATAGATCAGAGACCAGGAAGAGGAGTCTCTGGTGTTGGAAAATTGTTTAGAAGATGATCCTAAATTTTTTTGCTCCGCTTCTCGGGGCCTGTATTAGTTTCCTTACTTTTTATGACGCACGTTGCGGCTTGTGTTTTTCAAGTTTCCCCCCTCCTTTTCAGTTGTTTAGGTTTGTAAAGCTGTAGTTGGAAACCTTTCATTTTATCTATCCAAAAGTAGTTCTCTACGAGTCCAATGTTGCAGGGGTTTTGGCAAGTGATGGTTGAAGTCCAAGAGGAAGAAAAGTAGTTTCATTTAGTTTGTTCAAAAAAAGATCCTTTCTTGGGCATGCCTTGTATAATGACTCTCAAAAACTTAGGAATCTTCATTTTGTAATATCTCATGCATTAGCTGGTGGTTTAGAGGGCTGCTGCTACACTTCTTCAAGCATCATGATTTCGTGGCGTCCTTATTCTTCTCTGTATTGAGAAACTTCTTCAGCTTGCTAGTAGGCAGAATCTCGGTAGACATGTCAATCGCTTTTCTGACATGGGAACCTAGGATGTTTACTTTGGGTTTTTTTATGAAGTTGTTCCGGGTTTGATATTCTGGACTTTGTATTTCGGATTTAATAATTTGTTTTTGCCTTTGAAGAAACATGTAATTATGTAAGTTAAGCTATTTGACAATGGATGGAATCTTGGCAGTGCGTTTTCAATACTTCCTTTTTTGAGGGTACTTCAGTTAATGTTGAGATGAACAAATCATTTACCTTCGTAAGTTAGTAAGACATCTTTGTGTCAGCCCAACATTTGTTAGTAAGTGATGTGTGCCTACATATTTAATAAGAGGATTCGGAAAGGCAGGGTGGGTGGGGAGTATTGCATGTTTATTTATGTCCTCAGTTTATTTTGTGATAGGTTGGATGACCTTGCAAGTGGGTTCTAGCTATGGCATCAAGTACTGTAACAGGAGATCGGAGGTGTGTTGAAATTCAGATGAATAGTATTGGTTAGCGACATCTTACATTGCTGTGAGCTGATTAACACGGTTGTTTACTCAGGTGGGCAAACGCGAGGAGGGGTGGCATGACTGTATTAGGCAAAGTGGCTGTTCCGAAGCCCATTAATCTGCCTAGTCAAAAGTAATTTCTTGTTAAATCACATTAGGCTTGTGCTAAACATATAAGGTTCCTTTGAAATTTGCTTATGCTCTTAATTTTTGTGTTCAAGGTTGGAGAATCATGGTTTGGACCCCAATGTTGAAATTGTGCCCAAGTAAGCAACTTTAGCTGTATCAACATGTCTATCCTGAGATTTTATGCAATCAGAAAGTTTTTCCCACATGCTTTTGCACTTGATTTGGAAGCATGCCACTGATCTTCTCATTTGTTATTGTTATTGTAAACAAGCGGACTTTTTTTGAAAAGCTTTATTCTGTTATTTAACAATGAAGGGGCACCCTTAGTTGGGGGAGTAGACCATCATCTTCTGGGTCAAATGCGTGGGGTACCTCGGCATTGTCACCAAGCGCAGATGGAAGCTCCTCACCTGGTCACTTGGCTGGACGACCTTCGTCTGGTGGTGGTAGTAGGCCATCAACTGCTGGCAGTGATAGAGCCTATGATTCTAATGCCAGTGCATGGGGTTCAAACTCAAGGCCGTCATCTGCATCTGGGGTTTTGGCGTCCAGCAATTCAACATTGACTTCGCTACGCCCTCGCAGCGCTGAAACTAGACCTGGTAGCTCACAGTTATCACGTTTTGCAGAGTCTTCCGTGGATGCATCTGGGCCTTGGGGTTCAAACTCATCTTCTGAGCGAATGGTATGCAGTGTAGCACGAAGCTGTTCATAGATTAGCTGTGCTTTAGTAGTGGTATCTGTTTATGAAATCTTCTATGTTTTGCGATTTTATATTTTTTTACATCTCTGTTGGGTATAGCTGGCAGTGTGCAACTTTTTAGTTAATAGCTGGATTGTGGATAGTATTTACTTTGGTAGTTTGGTTATTGTATTTCATTTGGCCTGCTGATGTGATTTATTATAATGGATGCAGGGAATGGGTACTTCTCAGAACAATGGGTTCTCCTTGAGTACTGGAGATTTCCCAACACTTGGCTCTGAGAAGGATGAACCCAAAAAGGATGCTGAACTCCAAGGTGCTCATGCTTTTCTCTCTCTCTCTCTCTCTCTCTCCCCCCCCCTCCCTTGATCTCCTTTTATGGTGATCATGAGAAGACAAACGGCCACCGTGGCCAAACGCACAACCCAATACCCAACAATACCTAAAGTGGACTTATCAAAAACTGTTATTGGATCCCCTATTTTTTTGAAGAGCAGGGTGTTTGCCGTGTTTGCTCTCCAGAGGGTTTGATCCCTTGTTGAAAGAGTGTAGCATTACAGCTATGGTTACCAAGCGGGTGTTGGCTCTCAATATTGTTCTATGGTTATCATCATTATTGTTTAGGAAAATTTGCCCAAATTAATCCTACGTCATCAAATTGTCCTACAAATAATCCCTACTTAAAAATTGTTGAAATAATCCTTGCTTGGACATATACTCCCCGGATTGGGCTAGTGAAAAATGAAAAGTGTCTTAAAATGTGCATTTTTAGTTTTGGCTATGTATATACCAAGTGGTATTTGTAAATTCAATAATCCTTACTTGGACATATGTTAGTTTTTTTTTTGTCGTCAAAACTTATCAAAATTGTTATTGTTTGGTCTGGAAATATGAAGGCAGATGGGTTTGTGAGAATGTATTGTCCTTTACCCTAGACTACTCAGTATGTGGCTCTGTAATGACTACCACTCTTCAATTATTTTGGTAGAAACAAGTTCTTGAGAATGCACTTGAGTTCCTTGTTGGTGCACTTGTTGAACTGTTTTGGAGAAATGATGCATGTTTTCTTATTAAGGTAATCTAAATTATGTTGGTTGATTCTACTTCTCTTGGGCACCCGGTTTAGCTGGTGGAACGGTGATGGCGTCATGCAACATGGGATTCACCCATGTTGGTTGCTGATTAGTGAATATGTACTTCAGTGATTGCATTTGATTGGAAGATGTCAAGTATCTGCATTGTTACTTACATTTTAATTGTAAGTAATTGTTTTTTATTGCCTTAGATGATACTCCCCGCAATGCTGATTCAAAGGATAATTCGTGGAGGAAAGACAGTCCTCCTTATGGTGAAGATGGGCCTCGGCCTGGCATGGAGAGATGGCATATGGAGCCTCACCCTTACCCAAATCACAACATGGGTCCTCCTCATTATGAAACTTGGCGTGGTCCACCAGTCAATCCACATGCAGTTTGGTATAGAGGGCCTCCTGGCCCACCTCCTTATGGGGCTCCCGGAGTTCCTGGTGGCTTTCCTATGGAACCTTATCCTTATTACCGCACTCCAGCTCCTGGTCTAGCAGGCTCTCAACCAGTTCCTCCTGGAGCTGGGCCCCATGGACATCATCCAAAGAATGGCGATATGTACCGGCCCCATGGGCCAGACTCTTACTTGCGTCCAGCCGGTCCAGGTATGCCTATAAGGCCAGGATTCTATCCTGGCCCTATGCCTTATGAAGGTTACTATGGTCCTCCTATGGGTTTTTGCAATCCCAATGACAGAGAGATGCCATTTATGGGAATGGCTGCTGGACCACATATGTACAATAGACCTGTAAGCCAAAATCTTCCTGATCCAAACAATTCTCGTCCTAGATCACGTGAAGGGAGGGGATCTGACCAGGTGGACCCTGGTCACGATCCTCGTGCACCACCTGGTCATGATCCTCGTGCACATTATCAGGTCTTAACGAAACCAAATGATGGGTGGAATCAGCATGAGGAAGAGAGGTGGGGTGACAGGGTGCCTGCTAGTAATTCAAATCGTGAGAAAGGCATTCTGTCTAGGGCATCTGTTATTGGAGACAATGCCTGGGGAGATGATTACAAGGAGGAGGAAATGAATTACAGGAGAAGTGCTCCTTTTAAAGATCCTGCTCCTCAATCATACGGAAGTAAATATGGTTCCGCCAACCACCCAAATGTTAAATTCTCTATGAGAAATTCTGACGAGGTACCTCCTAAAGACCATTCATTGATTCAGAAGATCGAGGGTTTGAATGCAAAGACTCGGTCTGTTGGTGGAAGACATGATGGTTTTCATAATGACGAGTCACACGAAAAGGAGCAGATGGTCACTCATCCTGCTAATGTTTCTAGGCATGATGCTACCAAGGAAAGACATCATCCTACTGTAGTGTCGGTCCCTGTTTCCCATGATGTTGTCACAGCAGAAAAAAGTCGAGAGCCAGCAGTTTCCAGTGAAACAGCTGCTGCCAGGTTGGCTTTTCCTCCTTTCTTGATCTGATTCCCTTTTTTGGTTGCATGTACTACTTTTTTCCCAGGATATTTCAGTCTTATACACATATCTACAGGAGACCTGTTCGTGGAATGCATATTAGAGATGATCAAGGAAAGGGACGGTTTGACGGGCATGATGTGGATGGGTGGAGAAAAAGATCTGAGTCTGATAAGAATGTTATAGCAGCAGGTTCTCCATTCACCGCTGGTGGTCTGGTGGGAGAGCATGATGCAGCTCCCAGGCCTGCCGGAGCTCCAAAGCCAAATGTTGATGGAAGTGATCCACAGGTTTGTGTTTTGGGGAATGTGACTTGATGTGATTGAACTGTTGCAAATATTGATTTGTTGGTATATTTTGCTTATCAGCGTGCTAAGATGAGAGAGATGGCCAGTCAGCGTGCTGAGCAGTTAAAAAAGGAGGAGGAAGAGCGGGATCGAGAGCGAATGGCAAAGGCACGTGCGAAACTTGAAGAGTTGGACAGGCGTAGTGCTACTCAGCGAACGGACACTCCAAGTCAGAAGCTGGACACTCTCCCTCATAGCCCCTCTCCAGTTTCTCAGAAACAGGAACACTCATGGAATAAACCTGAGCTAAGTTCTGATGCTAGTCAGAGAGCTGTATCAAGTGCTGCTAATCCTAACAAGATTATCCAGACAGTTGAAAAAAGTACCAGCAAAACTGTGGAATCCAGTGTTTCATCAGCACATCAGGGAGCAGAGATTAAGAGAAGTACATATAAGGATTCTGTTTTGTCCCAAAATCAGTTGCCAGCTGTTAATGTTAAGCACAGTGATGCGTCCGATAACAGAGCTGCTCCTCAGGTTCATGAACCTTTTAAGCAGAAGCGACAGGGGTACAAGCAGAGGCAAAATGTTCCCATGGAGAAGAATGATGCAGAAATTTCTTCCCCTGCTGGTAGAACAGATTTCTTGAAAGATCACAAGGATATCAGTCCATCTGAGGAAGTCTCTAGTTGTGATGTGTCTGGGGCTGGAAAAGTACCGGCTGAAGCCCCCCTTATTCCCGATCCACCTGTTCATCAGAAAAAGAAGAACAACAAGAGTGGAAGGAACAAGCAGAAGGGAGACGAATCATCAAAGGTCATGTCAACTTCATCAAACCAAAGCAATGCGAGTGGTCCTCAGGCTACCCCTGTAAGATCAGAACAGAGTGCTCCTGAGGTGAACAATAAATATACTTCTTTCCAGTCTTCGGCAGAAGATAAAGAGGTCGGCCATTCCTCAGAAAATGATTCTCTGTCTCGTGAAGATGGTCATGGAAGACAAAACCAGTCATGGAAGTCTCAGAACTCTCGTAAGCCCAGAAACCATCACGGAAATAGAACAGAAAAACTTCACAGTAATGAAGCTGCTGTTTGGGCACCTGTGCGATCACAAAACAAAGCTGAGGTCGTTGCTCAGACCAGCCAGAAGGTTGATGAATCTTCACTACCTTCAGCTGCTGGTGATAACTTGGGTCATAGTAGTTCCAAGACCAGAAGAGCAGAAATGGAAAGATATGTACCTAAACCTGTGGCTAAGGAACTTGCGCAGCAAAGTAGCAGTCAACAATCCCAGTCTTCTTCAGTTGATCAAGCAGCCACTGATGTAACAGGTGGAAGAGAGAAGGGTCCTCAGGCCCCTGAATCAAAGCTTGTGGAGTCAAAGCAATTAGACGGGAAGCAAAAACAACAAAAAGCTCATGGATCATGGCGCCAACGTGTTACCCCAGAAACAGTTCCTGTCCAACCTTCACAAGATAGTTCTTCTAGTGCCAATACTAGTAAGAACTGTCAAACATCTAATAGGTCACAGCAGTCTGTCAAGTCTGAGGAGTCTCTGGTGGGAGGACTGCCTTTGAGGTCCGATGATCACAGAGCAAAAACGGCACAAGCTAATATATCAGATGGTTGGAATAGCCCAGATGATTCAAATTCTGGCGTCAAGGATCAAGCTCAGTCAGGAAAAGTCAGAAGGCAGCCGTTTAAGGGGCACAAGGTTGGTAAAAATAATCAAAATGTTGACCTTGAAGATTCAAGAGCTGGCTATAATGACTCGGGACGGCCTGGTGAGTCAAGTCAAGCAGAGAAGACACTTTCTTCAAAAGAAAACCGGGCAACAGGGGACCGCTCAGCATCTCACTGGCAGCCAAAATCTCAAGGTCATGTTCCATTTAATCACCAAGGCAGCAGGGGTCGTGGTCCTCAGAATTTTGCTTCTGAGGACAGTAGGGCCTTCAGGGAGGCTGGTCATAAAGGGAACAGGCATCATACTGCGCAGCACGATCAAATTGCTCCCCGAGTTTCGGTGCCTGTTTCAGATGGCAAAGATGGTAGTGGGGGATTACCAAATGTTGGACCTCAAGAAACAAAACAGGATAAGATCAGTGGTTCTGTTAGAAGACGCCCTTTGCCTAATGAGGTATCTAAGGATGAGGTTGAATCTGTGCCACTTGGACCTATAGACGGGCGTAATGAGCAGCGCCCTTCTTCAGGGCACTACAGAAATGGTAATAATGGTGGTCGCTACAATAGAGGAAATGAATCTCGTGGAAATTGGAGCTCAACAGTTGATGAAAATAAACATCATTATTCTTCTGGAAATCGAGAGAGGAGTAGGCAGAATTCCCACTATGCATACCAGCCTGTTGGATCTTACAACATGAGCAGACCAAATGAATCTGGTGCACAACCAGAGAGTCAACATGGAAGTCCAAGGTTCCGTGAGAGAGGAAATAATCAGGGAAGGCGAGGGAGGGGAAACTTTAACGGGAGGCGGAGTGGTAATGGCGTTGAGGCTGGATATGATTGAATCTGCAAATTGAATGCATGGGTGTTGCTCTTTGGCTGGTTTTGGGAACTTCATCAAATGTCATTTCTCCTCTTCTCACGAAGGCCCCTACTCTTAGATCCGTTTGTTAGAGCCCTCTAGATAGATACTCAGCTGTGAGTCTGTGACTGACCATGACCAGGTGCAAGGTGAGGAAAGGCGTCGCGAAAATGATTGATGTTTCTCAGCTGGAGCTGGAAATGCTTTCCGGATATTGATTTATGTCAATTGGCTTATAATTTTTTGCTTTTGGAAGTCCTGATTTAGTCTAAGCTAGGTTACAGATTGTTTTGTAAGGTGACATGACAGTGGTATCTTTTTTCATTATTTTGGCTGTCAGCCCTTGTATGTAGTAATCCTTGTTTCAAATGCTCATATTTTCTAGGCATGCCCAGTTGCAATAGGTTATTCTTCTATGTTTGTCCCACTTGTAATGCGAAAATGAAAAATATGGTCTTCTTTTCTACTTCTCCATCTTTCATATTAGTTGATTACGTAGTATGAATGCTGGGTTACCCACGCAAGAGGATGTGTTGTGTCTTAGATTGAGGTCAAATTTTGGACTTCAGGTAATTTGGCAAACTGAAACTTGCGTCTTTGTGTGTTTTGCATTGTACAGATTGGACACTACATATTGGTAAAATCTTATTGCAAGTTAAGAAAGATATTAGGCCAAGTTTTTTTGCTTACTTCCAAAAAGTAGGTTGGTTATTATATTGAATCTAAACGAAATAATGCTACTATTTCCTTAACTATTTTCTAATCCTCGTTGATATGGTTTGTTTACTCAAAATTTCATACAATTAAAATACTGCTCTAAGTGCTCTTAAGGACTCGTTCTTAGCTTTTTAAATTGAAAATGGTAGAATTAAACATTTTGGAGTTCTTCATCTTTTTCTCTAAAGCCAATCCCAAATTTACATGGGGTGTAGTAAGGACCAAATGAGATCTACACCAAACACATATAGTCATACACACACATGCACCTCCCAATTTCTTTGATTTCTCGGAATACCTCGCCCCACCGTAAAGAAGAAGTAACTCGGTTTGACGTACTAGCTGTCACTGGCCTATCACGCAACTCTCCTCCTATACTTATGCTTGAGACCGGTAATAAATTAAACATTTTTAATTGAACCTTAAAGAAAAAACTTAATTGTTGATCATTTTCCAACATGTAACATCTATAAAGTCGTTTTAAACCAATTGTTATGTATTTTAATTTATTTTTTAAAATCCTCATAATTGATATTTTTTCTTCTCTTAAAAAATAGTATCAACTCATTCCTAACTTCCTAAGCCTGCAAGTCCATCACTTTCAATATTGTCACCCACCACCACATTCATATTCCCCCAAAGGCCAAAGGTTTTCAATTCTCAAATGGGCATTTTTGTCTGAGAAAAAATAAATAAAAAAATCTCTGAATGACAGTATTATGATACCCCATTTTTGCTCTTGCTCTTGCTCTTGCTCTTGTTGTTGTTTTAGTTGAATTGAGCATGGCAGTGAGACCAACAACAACTGCTGTCTCTCCCTCCTCTTACTTTGTCTCCTCCTCCTCCTCCTCTTCCACTCTCTCTCCTCCCCTTCAACAAGCCAGACATAATAGCTACCCTTACTTGGTATGCTGCTATATCATTTCCTTTCTTTTTTTGGTTTGTCTTGTGTAAAGTTACAATCTTTGACTTGGGTTTCAAGCAAAGATGGAATCTTTTTCGTTTTTTTCTGTTTCTTTTTAGTTTGTGGTCATGTATTTGGACTTTGTTTGTTGAACTTGATGTGGGTTTTATGTGAATTTGTATAATTATTTGTGTAGAGGCCACTTGGGTTAGTTTTAATAGCTTTGGTTGATATTTTTCTGTAACTTTTTTTGTTATTAGGTTGTTATGTTATGAGAGACTACTTTGTTTACTGAGTTCCAATTTGCCAAAACCCTGAGATTGGTAGCAGAACTACTTACTAGTTTTAGTTAGCTAGGTCATATGTCATTGTACTCATTGATGATTGTAAAAGCAACATGCAATATTGTTCTAATTTATGCATACATGTATTTACTTGATATAGTGGTGGTCAAGGAGAGATAGCAATATGATGGAGTGTAAGAATTCACAATGAGTTATTATCAAGAAAAGAAAATTCACAATGTGTTGATGACATTACTATATTTATTAGTGTTATCAATTTTGGTATTGACTTTTGTCACTGCAACTACTTCACCCAACAACAATCATAGATATTGGACTATGAAAAAAATATTCATACATTGAGTATTTGAGTATCTAAATGAATATGATTGTAGTGTTACTGGTTTACCGATCATACCTCAAATGCGGAAATGCAAAGAAACAGGGGATGGTGCACTTAGGTATGTGAATTTGTATGATGGTTTCTGTGAGAATGACTGCTAACAAAAGGAAGATCAAGTGTATGTCATGTTGGCAATGTCTTGCCAAACGACAAATTTTTTGTGGATTTTGCTGCAATTGACTGAGTGAGTAGGCCAAAATGTATGCCAACTCCATCAGAATAATGAAAGAAATGTTCATCATGTTTAAGCATTTAACATGTTATGGTTTGACTTCGATATCTCTGCTAATTTAGTTGTTTATATAATCTAATTTCAAACATTTAATTAAGAGTATGTAGGGTTTTACTTCTGCAAAACACTGTCTTTCTCAAGTATCACTGTGCATGTTTGCTTTCTTGTTGAGAGTCTGTGTTTTTGTGAACAGCAATGTTGATGTTAGTCCTCTGGCCTATTCCGCTGTGCAATTTCTTTTATACCTTGTTGACAGTCAATTATGCCTCTCTAATATATTGATTTGGTTCACGGCTAACTGAGAGCAGTTTTGCGGTACATTAGAAGGTCTAGTGCTAATAGACTACAAAATAGTTTATCACTCTGCATTTCAACCTTATGGCTTACGTCTTCCTTCTTGCCCAGAAAAGCTACAGCGGACAACTATTTGAAAGCAAGCACTTCAAGGGGCTGCAGTTAACAGCTGTTAAAGGTTGGCTTCCTACCTCTGCGGTTTATCTATATATGATTATGCTCTAGCCCTAGTCTGTGATGACGAAACAGGAGTTGAAGTCCTTAACATATTTCACTTGATGATCTCTCTATGTCGGTTAATAAACTAGCCCTATAAAGGTATTCCGAACAAAGCCTTTACCTTCCCTCTGCAGATCACAACTCAAGACTCCTCTACGAGAATGCAGGCTTTGTCTGTCAGTTTGACCTTGTTAATGCCTCTGAATCTGGAGTTGAAAGCAAATTGCTGTGTTTTGAGCGGCGATCTTAATATTTTATTTAGAAGAAAATAAATAAATGACAATTATGATTCAGGTAGCGGCAATTGTTCATGTACAAGCCCATAAGATGCTTAAGAAAGCACTGATTGAGGTCTTAATCATAATCCTCAACATTGCTTCCTAGTTGGAAATCTGAATTCTGAATCCAAATTGAAAGCTAAGAATGCTTGCAAGTCAGTGTGACTTGTGCTATACCAACTGTTGATCTTCTGAACCTACATTTAGTTTAAGGGAACTGTGTGTTTGGACTTTCATACTAGATGTATAATTATCTCTATACTGATCATGTCTTATTTTTCCTTTTTCCCCATCTTTTCCTTCCGTTACCCTCTTCAACTTTATTTAAGCAGCTCTGCCAGGGCAATCTAGGTATGGGGTGCTCAAATCTACCCAACATTTCTGGAGGAGGAACTGTTTCCCAGTCGTGTCTGAAGATGTCTTTCCAGATGAAGTTATTGATGTAGATGTTTCGCAGCCAGAAGTGATACCTCTGGATTTCACACCTGATGTGGATGCCGATGTGATTTCTAGTGATTCACTTGATCTTTCTGATGGAAATGGGGGGAAACCAGGATTTGTCTCATTTCATAACCGTGAGTACAAAAGAGTGAATGCAGAACGTTCAGTTAGTGTTAAAAAGAATCAGAATAGCTTTCTATGGTTTGCTGGTCCAGGTGTACTTGTGGGCTCTTTCATTTTGCCGTCTCTGTACTTGCGCAGGATAATATCTACAATATTTGAAGACTCTCTCTTGACTGGTAAGATGCTGTACTGAGATTAGTGTACTTTTGCAATACGCAATCAATGGCAGGGGGTTATTAATTGTTGCTCTCAAAGCCTCATCCTTGTCCAAAATTTATATTCTTCTGTGTTCACTTGTAGTATTGGGCTATATGGCTTCGGTGCCTTTTTAGTGTTTTGTGTAAATTATGTTGTGTTTCGTAATAAATTGCATTTTTAACTTGTTAGGACATTTTGATTAAAGAAAATTCTTAGTGATTTCAGTTCATTAGATGACACCATGTCAACACTTTATTTTTTTTGATGGTATCAGTTGAGCCTTGCGCTTCATTAACAGATATGTCCAGAATGTCGCTTCTGAGAACAGCAGATTCGGAATAATTTTGAAATCATTAGCTGAACTTTGGAGTCACAATATGCTCTTCCTTTGTGAAATTTCTGCCCTAATGCCATACTTGCTATTGGTGCTCTGCGAACATACTGCAGATACCCCTCAGTCCCTGTAGCAAATTTAAGGCAAGTCTCACTTTGTGCTCATATCTGTGTCTTTTTTGGTATGCAGATTTTCTCATATTGTTCTTCACGGAGGCTCTGTTCTACTGCGGGGTGGCAGTTTTTCTTTTTCTTATTCATCGGATCTGGAGACCAGCTGTATCAGTTTCTGTAGCCAGTGGTGATGGAAAGCTAACCACCCAGGGACAGCGGATTTCGTCGGTGACAATCTTGATGTTAAGCCTCATTATTCCCATGGTAACAATGGGATTTGTTTGGCCATGGACTGGTCCTGCAGCTTCTGCTGCTCTAGCACCCTACTTGGTTGGCATCGTTGTCCAGTTTGCATTTGAGCAGTATGCAAAATATGTGAAATCACCTTCATGGCCTGTCATACCGGTGGTGTTTCAGGTGAGGGCTCTATATGCAGCTAAAACTTGGCAGTATTGGGTTTCTCCTCTGTTTTTAATACCTTTTCTCCATCCATATTTTTCTATTGTGTATCTTATGCTGTTAATTATTACCATGTGCATTATTAGGTTTATAGATTGCATCAACTAAATCGAGCTGCGCAGCTGGTTACTGCTCTCTCTTTCACGATCAGAGGAGCTGAGATGACAGCACACAACATGGCTATCAACAATTCCTTGGGCACTCTATTGAATGTCCTTCAGCTTCTGGGCCTCATATGCATCTGGTCACTCTCTGGCTTTCTCATGAGGGTTGTCCCCTCTTCCGGCGTCAAGGAGCAATGATCATACTTGCAAAATAAATCTTACTGATCAGGGTTGGTTGAAGGTTTGCGAACAGACCGCTTCAAGAATGCCAGAATTGGTTCACGTCGTGCAGCTCATCAGTTAATTTATGCCATAAGCTCTGGTTTGATACTAGACAATGGAGGTTTGTGTCTCACTATGACTTCTCATATGGTTTCAGTTGAGCTGTGATCATTTCGTTTGAAGATCCGGGTGTCTCAGGTTGGATTTCCTGAAAAACTGCAATTTACTTAGAAAATAGTATAGAAAGGCTCAAGGCTGTATGTTCTTGTAAATTGATCTAGTTATTCAAAATTGATAGCCGTCGCTTTGTCCAATTCTTTACTTTCATGACTACATAACAGTGAAAAGCACCTCTAGACATTTTTCTTACGGTTGAGTCCAATCTTTGCGCACTTTCTCCAACTTTGATCATTCTGTGCCTCCCAGATTTTTCTAATCTGTTTAAGGTTATCTATATGCATGGGAGCAATTATGCATTCTGGTGCAGTGTTGCGTGTTGTTCAACGTTCATATATGCTTAGTTCTGGGAATATTGACTAATTACGAACAGTATACGTTTGAGATACGTCAGAAGGGTTAACAAGTACTTTTGGTCAAACAAAGAAAGGTTAGTTAGAATTTGAGGCAATTCGTAATTTTTTTTTCTTTCCAGGATAATCTTTGTTTAAGATGAACAACAGGGCAAAACCCAAATCAATACCATATTTCTTCTTGATTCTCCGTCATCTTTTGTTGGACTGCATTAACTAGTTGTTATTGCTAAGCAAAATGCTAGTGTAACAAAGTAGCAGTATTATTAGACCCTCCAATTTCATTGATTCATACCTTCTACATTGGCTTTATTCATGATATTTCTATAGCACTAAATCTTAATTCAACCCTTAATAAAGCAATGTCAACTTGTATTCCAAAACCTGGTTGGTGATTTTTTTGTTGATACTCTCTTGTTTTCTTCAACTAGAAGAATATAATCAAGCCAGACATTTAGAGCAG
The DNA here is from genome assembly GCA_900322385.1 of Pharnaceum exiguum. Classification (NCBI taxonomy): domain Eukaryota; kingdom Viridiplantae; phylum Streptophyta; class Magnoliopsida; order Caryophyllales; family Molluginaceae; genus Pharnaceum; species Pharnaceum exiguum. The sequence goes on along the minus strand of ONZK01001990.1, from coordinate 7,512 downwards.
TTACATTATTTGGAATCTCTCCATAAAAATTTGTTATAGCTCCACAAGTGTCTCCAAGGTATTGAGCAGGAAAGATGGATAACCTTTAAAAGCAACATCATCATTTTTGTTATTTTCTGATATGTCAAACGCATGATAATAATGCAGAAGAATTGAATATTTATATGTCAAAATTACAATAAAGTCAAACTGCAAAAATATTGTTTAGCAATCAAGCTGAAGAGTTATGAAAGTTCACATTTTGTTTAAGCCTAAAGGCCTTAACTGTGAAGCAGACAAGTTTAATTTTACTCTTGCAGTTTGCTTTAATTTTTCTTATTTTCCTTTGCATCTTTATTGTTCTTTTTTTACAAGCTCTATTTGATAGAAGTGAAAGCTAAACTTGTCAAAGTGTGCCGCAATGAGCCATCTCGTCCCCATTCGATGATTACATATGCATGCATATATGGTTGAAGGCGCAATGAAGCGCCGTCTTGCATGTTGTATTGTTGTTGCTCAAATGCTCAGTGAGGCTGTAACTAATTCTATCTTTTAAACAGTAGTTCACATGGTCTATGGCTTTATACGATTATACGAAGATCTTAATTAAGCAGCTGATTAAGAGAGGTTGTTTAGATCTGTTTTCTTCCTGCTATTTAGAATGGTATTAGGTGAGTATTGGTTGGGTGGAGAAGAATATAATTATCTCAAGATATCTCAAAGTTGAACACAAGTCAAACTCTGTAGCTATCACTTGCATGGCTTTGTTAGGACTTTGTAATATATTCGGTTGTGACTATGTTGTCATGCTTGCATGACCTCATATGTATTGAGTTTAATAATCATTTTTTTACCACACCAAAAAGTTTTTGATCTGATGGAAACTTATGCTGACTGCTTTTGGGATCATGAACTGGAGAATATGCAGCTATTATATCCATCCACACACTAAATAGTCCCTTACTTGCCTCAAAAACATCCCATGCCTATTTAGGTATTACTGTGGGCCTTTACTCAAGGCTTTTCATTCTTTTATCCTGTTTCTCCATTAATCTTGCCCATGATGATCGATAAGTTTAACTTTCAGAAACATGCATTATGCAAAATTCCAACATGACAGAACAGAAAAACTGATACCTGCCCTATATTCTTTTGGAACCAAAAAAAGGTTCTTTTAAGGGCTTCCTCATTTTCAGTGTCATAATGCCTTCTGTGTAGTATATATGCTTCCTTAAGTAGTTTTATGTGCATATTTTCTCAACTTCTCCATCTTCCTCCCCTCCCTTCAACCATACTCAATTTCTTTCACATCTGCAGCAAACACTACCATGACAAACTGCCTGTTCTGATTGATCTTGAAGCATATGTTTCAACATGGGTATTACTAGAATGTGCCACATGATGATTCTCTTTTACATAACCTTGAACACCATTCTTTCTGCCACCTCAACAGAAGGCTCTGGTGATGCCTTTTGGCTCTTGAAAATCAAATCCAGTTTCACTGATCATGATAATGCACTTAGCAACTGGTCTCCAGAAACTAATATATGCTCATGGAAAGGGCTTACATGTTCAGATGATCAAGCTCATATCATTGGCTTAAACCTCTCAAATTCAGGGCTCTCAGGTGTCATCTCAGCTGAGTTCTCTCATTTCACCTCACTTCAGATACTTGACTTGTCATTGAATTCGCTCTCGGGCACTATTCCTAGTGAGCTTGGCCAGCTTCAGAACTTGAGGCAGCTTCTACTGTACTCAAATTATCTGTCTGGTAAGATCCCACATGAGATAACTCTTTTGCATAAGTTGCAAGTTCTTAGAATAGGGGATAATATGCTTGAAGGGGAACTCCCTGACAGTATAGGTAACTTGACTGATCTTACTGTTCTGGCCATTGCTTACTGCCAACTCAATGGAACTATTCCCTCTGAGATTGGCAACTTGAAGAATTTGGTGTCTCTCGATTTAAAGCAGAATAGCCTCGAGGGTTCCATCCCAAAAGAGATTGGTAACTGCAAAAACCTCGAAAATTTTGCAGCATCAAATAACATGCTTCAAGGTGATATACCATCATCACTTGGTAATCTTCATTCATTAGAAATCCTAAACTTGGCTAATAACAGCTTGACTGGTGCCATACCAACTGAGTTCGGAAGTCTGCGAGATTTGAAGTACTTGAATTTGATGGGAAATAGATTAAGTGGTGAAATTCCCTCAGAGGTTAATCTGTTGAGTCAGGTAGAAGAGCTTGACTTATCAGGAAATAACCTTTCTGGGCCAGTGAAGATACTTGCTTCTCAGTTGAAGAACCTGAAGGTGCTAGTTCTTTCAGGTAACTCCTTGAGGGTAGATATTGCAAGAAACTTTTGCAGCAGATTTTCAAGCATTCGAACACTCTCCCTTTCATCCAATGATTTTTCTGGAAATTTCCCAATGGAGTTGCTGAAGTGCACCTCGCTTCAGCAATTAGACCTTTCTGACAACAACTTTCAGGGGGAGTTACCATCAAAGATTGATCAGCTGGAGAAGCTTACTGATCTTTACCTCAATAACAACAGCTTCAGCGGAAAGATACCTCCTGAGATTGGTAACTTGAGTAACTTGGAGTTACTTTCTCTATATGACAACAGGATAACAGGGGAAATTCCTCCAGAAATTGGAAAGCTAAGCAAGTTAAGTGTCTTCTACCTCTATGATAACCGCATGTCAGGTACCATACCAAATGAGCTTACAAACTGCACTAGTCTGACATACATTGATTTCTTTGGAAACCATTTTTCCGGGCCAATTCCTGATACCATTGGGAAATTAGAAAAACTGGCTTTTCTTCAGTTAAGGCAAAATGAGCTATCAGGGTCAATTCCACCTAGCTTAGGTTTCTGCAAGAAGCTTCAGATGCTTACATTAGCAGACAATAAGTTATCTGGACCATTGCCATCAACTTTCCAGCTTCTTTCTGAATTAAGTCTCATTACCCTGTACAACAATTCTCTAGAAGGCCCCTTACCCGAATCTCTTTTCCTACTCAAGAATCTGAAAATCATCAACTTTTCTCGCAATAAGTTCAGTGGAAGCATATACCCTCTTACAGGTTCAACTTCTCTTACAGCATTGGATTTAACCAATAATAGCTTCTCAGGTCCAATTCCTTCTAGGCTTGCCTTCTCCAAAAACCTCACTCGACTTCGACTTGCTAGAAATTCTCTGAATGGTAGCATTCCCCTCGAGTTCTCTTCACTTAAGGAGCTTGTTTTCCTTGATTTATCATCCAACAATTTGTCAGGAGAAATAGCCATTGGTCTTTCAAACTGTACAAAACTTGAGCATCTCTTGCTCAGCAGAAACCAATTTAAAGGCCAAATTCCTCCTTGGCTTGGGACCTTAAAGAGGCTAGGAGAACTTGATCTGTCTTCAAATAACTTCGATGGAACAGTACCGAAGGAGCTCGGAAACTGTTCCAATTTACTCAAACTCTCTTTGCATACCAATAAACTGTCAGGCCCAATGCATTCAGAGATTGGTAATCTTCTTTCTCTAAATGTTCTTAATCTTCAAAGCAACAATCTTTCTGGTTCAATCCCCACAGAAATCCAGCATTGTCAGAAGCTATTTGAGCTTAGACTCTCTCAAAATTCGTTAAGTGGTCCAATACCAGCTGAGCTAGGGGAACTTACTGAACTGCAAGTGATACTAGACTTAAGTTTTAACCAACTCACTGGAAAAATTCCTTTATCATTGAGCAATCTTGTAAAGCTAGAGAGGTTAAACCTGTCAAATAATCATCTCCTTGGTAACGTACCTTCCTCACTAGGGAAACTCTCTAGCCTTCACATACTTAACCTCTCTCATAATCTTCTCCAAGGGAAACTCCCTTCTACATTCTCGGCATTTCCACTTAGCGCTTTTGAGGGAAACCAAAGGCTATGTGGAGCGCCACTAGCTTCATGCTCAGGTTCATCATCAGGAGGTAGAAAGTGGTTGTCGAAAGGCGAAGTTGTTGCAATAATAGCAGCCATTATCTTCACTACAATTGTTATATGCTTGGTGATGATTTATATCATGCTGAGAATATGGTCTGCTTGGAAAACAGCTGCTGTATTGAGTAATGATGAGACTGAAAACCAAAATAAAGGGCATGATCAGGAGAAAAAATGGATGAGTTACGGAAATGAGAAAAGGAAAGGTGGGTATTGGAAAATGGACTCCAACAACATGGCTCCTTCACCAGATAGGCAGCTTTATGCCTCAGATTCTATGCACAAGGGATGAATTTTTGATCTTATGTTCTTTTCTCTTTTGATCTTTGTGTATGATTGTATCACATGTAAATAACATTAGTAGGATTCAGGTTGTAGAGGAATCGGTTAAAAGCTCTCATAAATTCACCAATGCAATTGGCTTTGATCATATAATTCAAGTGTTAGCCTTGTCTTGCTTTTACTCTTTTAGTGAGATCATGTAGTTTTGATGTAGTATACTCCAGTGTTGAGAAAAAGAATACGATATGTTGAACCTAAAATTTGCATGGGATAGAAACAAATTTTATTAGAGAAAAACAAATTTTCCAGTTAATCTCATGTTGAGGGCTTGAGGGGTTTAGAGCATTAATTGCTCGTACAATTTACAGGAGTAACAGGATAGTCAAGTAAAACTCGTCCCACATAGCTCAGCGGAGTCACATATAAGAACAGTAGAGGTATAAAATGATTGGGCCTTGCAATATACAAATCATACCTTTCTCGGCCTTTTGGCTAAGATCAAGTGTAGTATCTGTTCTTATCAGTTTAATATCTGATATGTGGGTCATAGACTCACACGATATTAAATTAATTTTTTAAGGGGGAGGAACCACCACAGTAGCTTGCTAATGGGTTCCTCAAGCGTCGCCCATGCGTTGCACTACTGCACGGGCCTGGCGCACCCCACCAACTCAGTTGAAACTTGCTTCCCTAGTCCATTGAACCACTACCACGCGACAAGAACAAATTTTACTGTGAAATCTCATGAACATGTATGAAAACATGATTAGATTCTAACAGTTGAATTAATGATTGTGTTAAGCCAATGAGAACCCCTTCAGCTTACTGAACTTTTCCAGAACAAAACTTCCTCAACTGTTGCTGTATTCTCTATGACTACTCATATAAATAAAAAGACTTAATAAATCATCTCAAGGTGTGTTTAGATGAGAGTTCTTTAGTTTGTACAGCCTCAAACATCTTCGCAAAAAATGGGACACTAACATTGTTGACACCAGTACTTGTTTAAAATGAAAGAATTAACCGCAGAACAAACATAAAGAAGAGAAGCAAGTTCTGCATCACAGTTCGCAGACCCAACGGCTGCTGAGAAACAAATTCTATCAATTACCAAGTGATGCCCACATTGGTACTGTATAAACTCGTTGACACCCAGCTTGTATAAAAATGCATCCACTCGTTCTAATCAATTCACGCAGCCATGCAGTGAGCACAAAGCGAACTATTCTTTCGCCTTTTACTAAAGAATACCGTGTGCTCGCTGCATTGAGTGGCATACGTTTATTTTTGGAGGGAGTTCCCAAAGGGAGCTTCCATTAACCGAGTCTTAATTTTATTAGAATATGGAATATCATATGGTTATATACTGTGACCATCAATTACTGCATGATTGAAATTTTTCACATTCAATTAATAAAAAGAAAAGGACTGAAAAATCTTGAAATTTTTATTTCTGTTGCTCCCTTGAAAGGGCCAAGGGGTTGTATTAGACCTGGCAATCGGGTCGGTCGGGTTCGGTCTTTTCGGGTTCGTTTTTTTCGGGTTCGGACATTTTCGGTTTGTACTTTTCGGGTCGGGTCGGTTTGACCCAACGGGTTTGCTGCACATTTTGTTTTGTTCGATAAAACTATTATTTTATCATTATTTTATTCATATTTAAACATTTTTTCAATATTTTTTTTAAAAATATTATTATTTTATTATATTTTAATAAATTAAAATTGTGAAATATACATTTATAAATATTTTATTGGACAAACGGGTCGTTTCGGTCGGTTTCGGGTTTAACCCAGATTTTCCCGGTTTTTTCGGGTTCGGTCAAATTTTTCGTGTTCATGACCCAGGTTTTTCGGGTCATACCGGGTCGGGTAAATTTCTGCCGGGTCTAGGTTGTATACTTCAATACCGGGTATTTTTAGCAGATTGAATCAAACTTCCATAAATTCACAATGCAATTAGCTTTCATCAGATAATTCCAGAAGTATTAGCCTTGTCTTGCTTTTACTCTTTTAGTGAGATCATGTGGTTCTCATGTAGTATTACTCCAGTTTTGAGTAGAAAAAAACGATATGGAGCTAAATTTTGAATGGGACAGAATCACAGAAACAACTTTTATTAGAGAAAGCAAAATTTCCAGTTAATCTATTGTTGAGGGCTTGGGCTTGAGGGGTTTAAAGCCTTGCTCGTACAATTGTCGTCCCACATCTCTCGGAGGAGTCACATATGAGAACAGTAAAGGTATAAATTCATCGGGCTTTGCGTTATGCCTCTCAATTATTTTTGACTCCCGAGCAGAGGAGACATTTTTTAAGGGGGGAGGAACAGCACAGTACATTGCTATTGGGTTTCTCTATCGTCGCCCATGCGTGGCACTATTGCAAGGGTCTGGCGCACACAACCAACTCAGTTTCAATTTTATGAGTTAATTAATATACGTTAGACATATAATTGAGCCAATAACTGTTTTCAGGAAATACCTCTATTTTTGATGGACTTTTTCCAGAACTATGACCATTAATGAAGTCAATTTGAAAACAGTTTCCTGATTATTCGGGGTTGGTTGAAAGTTTAAATTTAACTAAACAATTATGAAAAAAACTGAACTGGAAGAAACTAAATAAGTTAACTGGAAGAAACTAAACTTAACTGAAAAAAACAGAGCCTAAGGGGAGTAGTTGTTGTTTATGACCATTAATGAAGAAAAAGGTTTCATTACTCATCTCAAGGTATGTTTAGATTGGAGTTCTTCAGTTTTGTGCGGCCTCAAACATCCTCGCGAAGCATGTTTTCACATTGCAGTTGGCATACCAAAATGCTCCATAAACATTTCTGTCAATTACCAAGCGAGGCCCACATCGGTACTGTAGATATTCGTTGACACCCAGCTGGTATAAAAATGCATTCACTCAATCTGAAGAAATCACGCAGCCATGCAGTGAGCACAAAGCGAACTATTCTTTCGCCTTTTACTAAAGAATACCGTGTGCTCGCTGCATTCAGTGGCATACGTTCATTTTTGGAGGGAGTTCCCAAAGGGATCTTCCGTTAAAAGAGTCCTAATTTTATTTTATCGGGTCGGAGATATCCTGTGTTCACAATGCAACAATCAATTATAACTAGTTTTTTGCCCGTGCGTTGCACGGAATACAATTTTATATCTTATATGTATTGTATTTTTTCTATGTTAGTAGAATATGATTAACATTTGAAGTTAGTATGTCTTTAAAAAGAAAAAAATTTTGAGTTAGTAAAAATATTTAGCATTTTCTCCATA
>ONZK01001989.1:0-13256 GCA_900322385.1 Pharnaceum exiguum | reverse complement strand
AGAGAGAGAGAGAGAGAGAGAGAGAGAGAGAGAGAGAGAGAGAGAGAGAGAGCTTCAGCGCCTTGCGTCCTCCATCAATCTCTCACTGCTGAGTGCTGACCGCACTCACTGGTTTGTCACCTCCGTTTTGTTATTCCTGCCTCCAATGATCCCTCATCCCAATTCCTCTGTGGCCGATCTTCCCTCCCTCCCCATGCCTTTAATTTCTGAACGCCAATCTATATTTTCCCCACTACCCTCATCTCCTTTGCTCCGTTCAGATTAGCCCATGACCGCCCAGACCGAATCATTCAAATTAATTTGTCTGAAATTTGTGTTTGATTCACTGAGGTTACATGTACCTTTAATATAATTCAGGCTGGAAGGGGCTAAAAAGCTTTGGTGGCAGATTTAAAACTTGAAAACAAATTACTTGATGGATAATAAGATACGATCGGCGGATGGAAAGAGAAAAGCAGTTGTCCTTTGTAGGCGTGTTAACATTACCATACACATGTCATTTCCCTGATAGCAAGGAATGGCAATGGGTAGGGTCCAGCCAGACCTGGATCCGGTTAGATGACAGATCCTTGGATCCATACCCTACCCGAGAGTCCGAGACCGGCGGGCCCAAATTTTCAAGATCCATACCCGGACGTGGATCTTTAATAGGACGGTTCCTTAGCGGGTCTCAAATGGATCCTAACTTTTTAACCTTTTCTTTAAAAAAAAAAGAAAGCGCAAACAAAAAAACATGAAAGGGCAACTTTCTTCTTCTCAAATGGTTGGATATCATAAACCTCAAGTAATTTGCAAGAGAAGTTCAACTAAGTTAAGATTGAATTAGATCTAAGATAAACGTAGGAGAATGAGAGGGGTGGAGAGATAAGAAACTAAGATCTGAATTGGAGAGGGAGCCGAGATCTAATGAGGGTTCAATCAGGCCCCTCCCTTGAAAGAGGTCAAGTGTCATTCTGTCTTCCAACAAGAGAATATTTGGTGCCTCAGCATGAGGGCATCATTCCGCCTCCCTTATAACGTCAACACTCAAGACGCAGAAAACCTTAGAACTGACATAAATAGCAGAGAATATGTATAGAACTAATTCAAGGTTATCTCTTCTACTTAAACTACTCAGTCAAAGCTTGCTCGGGAAAATACAGGGCATACAAGAAGCTACAAAACATACCTTTGAAACAATGGTCACGTGATCGCGAACTGCGACCCTACCGCCCAATGTAACAAAGTCACCTATTCTATAGAGAACAAACCAACAGTTAATCACCATACTGAAGCCTGCTCTAAGCTCTTAATAAATGTGAACCAAAGCATTGGCAAATGGAACCTTACGTAGCGGAACCTGCAATTCCAACTTGCCCACAGAGCATAGAACTCTTCCCGATGATTACATTGTGAGCAATCTGCAACACAAGTCAAGATAATGACGAAACTTGAACAAATTTAGAAAAAATAATGCAAGAAGCCAGACTGCAGGTTTTGGTAGAAAAAAACCTGAACTAGGTTATCAATCTTGGTATAATCACCTATAATTGTGTCTCTCCAACTGCACCACAGACATGAGGATCAAGATGGCAAAGTATTCAACATGAAGAAACTTATTGACATTCATCTCCCTCACTAACTACTTTTGAAATAACTCACCTTCCCCTGTCAACACACGAGTTTGCACCTATCTCTACATGGTTCCCTATTCTTGCATGAAGAGTCTGCAATATGGAGCTCGAGTTATTCACAAATGATTAAACAGATGGCACACATGTTCACACTTCAAATTTACGCAATTCAATGATCCAGTCAACTTCTCCGAAAGTAAGAGAAATAACTAAAGAATCTCTAATCCAATAACAGGAACAAATGAAACCTTGGATGACTCACAGATCTCAGATACAAGTGATGAACCAATGGCTGCTAGCCTGCTACAACTGTCATAATTGAATCAGAAATCAACAAGTCGATTACCAGTTTACCACCCCACCCCCCCAAAAAAAGGCAAGAAAAAGGAAAAAGTCTAGTAATGATAATGCAACTCACAGGGAAGGTTCCATCATTCAACATCTCTAAAATAACTTCCACAATTTTCTCACTGCAATTGAAACATTGAACACAAAAAATGATTGTGCTGTCATTGAGCTACATATTATACCTTTATGATTTGATATATGGCATATCAGATTCACCTCACCTCAATCTTGCATTAAGCTTTTTATAAAAAAAAGTACTTGAGGGTGTCCGCCAATAGTAACAAAACACATACAGACAAGTCCAAGTAAAAACAAAAACAACATATCCATAAACCCAAAACCGTTTAAGTCAGCTAACACGGACCAAAACAGAGTTCAAACTTCAGAGTAATACACACGCACTAACTCACAAACACACACCCAAAACACACTCAAACACCCACACACACGAAAACCTAGACACAAACACATTACACACGAACACCTAGACACAAACACACTCAACTACACCTACACACACACTGCAAACACAACAAAACACACAAAATGAACGCAACAAGGAAGTTCTGCCAAAGAACAATAGAGGCATAGGGTTGATGAAAAAAACCTGAGGCTTCTTTATCATGGTTCCATGTTCATCTACGAAGAATCCAAATCCTGCAAGAGAGAAACTGAGCCACTAAATATACAGTCACATTCCAGGAATAACATAGTAAATGTACATGTCTAAATCTAATAACTGAGATTTATTCTGGCATCTGCTCTCCATCAGGTGAGCACACATAATTTACGCAAACCATCTGCAACTTAATGATACTAACATGTGCGAATAATTCAGTTAAAGGCACCCTGTCTTTTCTAATCTGATCAAATTACCGCAATTCAAATTTATGTCCCATGCGACTCCGTATAAATATATAACGTAGCCTACTCATTAATTACCAATAAAAAAATGAAACAGACTAGAGGCTGCATTTGAGATAGGAAAACTCAGATCTTTACCATCTTGGCCAATGCATACCCCACAGTGGATAACACATGAATCTCCTATTGAGCAGTTATTGAGTGAAACATTGTACCTGAACAAAATTTCACTTACTCAGTCAGGAAAGAGGACAACAGTCATAAGAGACTAACATCCGAAACAGGACAAGAACATCTGTTTTGTTTTCGCTTTCTAGGATTGGCTATAACATATAACTCCAAAACGAGGTCCAGGGCCTATTAAGTTGAAAGATTTATCTTATATCTTTCAACTTTAGGTGATTATGGACTATAGCAAAATGGCTATGAAAACCTTCTAGCACTTCTTATTTTGGTGAAGTTGTTGGAAGTGAGTACTTCAATGCAGCAATGGGTCAATCTTGGAAACAACCTCTCTGTTTTCTTAAATAGGGGTATGGTTGCGTACATGCCGACCCCGAGCACCCCCATCTAATGGGGATACACTCGATTGTTGTTGTTGTTGTATATAACTCCAAAACGAACGACCATACACGGCTATGTGTCATATCTCATTTGTGAACTAAGAATTAACTTTCTAAGTATCTATATTCTAAAGGAAAAAAACGACTTCAGAATGTTCCATGTCGAGAAGTCAACTCAACGTTAACCAACCTCTAACGATTTAACAATGTTCCACCGGTTATACGACACTAAACTAGACAAAATGAATATAAGACAGTAACAGAACAGGTAGACACCCTAAGATCACAAAAACATACCCAAGCCTCGTCGAACAACCGATGGAAACAGACGGTCCAACGACAGCACCTGAACCAACATACACATTTGCACCCAAGACAGCCCTTGGATGAACAAGAGCGCCAACTTCAACAACCGCCGTAGGATCAATGCAAGCAGACTTGTGAAAAAGTCCACCACCATTACACCACTTATCAAACTCCTCATGATTCACAATGCCATCTTCTACACTTCAAACAACACCACCAACAACAACAAATAAAAAAAAATCAGAAAAAAAAACCCAACAAGAAAAACAAAAAACAAAAAAACCCTTTTCACTACAGGCAAAATACTACCACATAAAAATCTTAACTCCCAAAAAAATAAATTCTTTCTCTCTCAGGCATTTTCACAAACAGTTAGTGTGCGTAAGATAGAAAACACGAAATCACGACAATGTGACATGATATATCGAGAAATTAACGAAAAGGGTAGGTAAGATTGATGGTGAATTTACCAGATTGAGTGACGGCAGATGAAAAGGAGCGAAACGGGAAATTTGAGTGGCGAAACGTTTTGGGGAGGGAAAGAAACGGGAGGGGTATTTTAGTGTTTTTTATTAAGTGTAGAGATGATGATGAGGGATGGAAATGAGAAAGGATGGTTTTGGGTAAGGAATTTGTGTTAATGTTAATGTTAGTGATCTGGTTTAGCTTGAGCTTTCTAGTAAGCATTGCCATAGTAAGTTAGTGAGTGAGTGAGTGAATTTGGAGTAGTAAAATGAGAGGGAAGAAGCTGCTCTGCTTCCTTTTTCTTTTTTCTTTCTAAAGCAAATTAATTAAGCAAAATTGTTATAACACCCCTTTTAGTCTTTGATAAATCGGGTGTTACGTACATTTATAACTAATAATAAAAGGAATAGAACTGTAAAAAAAAGGAGTGACTAGTGACATTAAAAATGTGACTAATGAAATTTGTCTTAGTTCTTTACAAAAACACGCAGTATACGAGTACACAGGGTGTACCTAAGAGTTGGAGCTTTTACATAGTCGACTTTGTATTAGCACCCCTAATATAACACTCTTTGTAACAACACCCCCATTAACCTTAGAAGTGTTGTTTAGATACCCCAAATGTATTTTTCTACAAAAAAGCCAAGGTGAACTTGCAATTTTGCCCTCGTCTGAATACACGTGATGAGATGGGAGTGTGAGCTTACAAATTCCCTCCTTCTCCTCCTCCTCCAACAACAACAATCGAGTGTAAATTCCCATTCAATAGGGGTGCTTAGGGATCGGTATGTACGCAACAACCTTACCTCCGTTAAAGAAGATAGAGTGGTTGTTTCCCTCTAAATTTTAAGAATACAATTGCTTACATCAGGTGTTAACCTATATTGGGTGAAACTGTTACCAATAATAAGGTATTGACTAATGAAATTTATAAGGTAATTAATGAGATATATATTATCATACTTTGAAAAAGCACTCGGTATAACTTACATTGAGCCTAAGTTTGGACACCCCTCTCCTATTCCTTTTCTCCTCCATTTAAATATAAAAAGACATTTGTATCTTTATAAAAATATATTTTAAAATTACATTTTTGTTTCTAGAAAAAGTTCATTCAAGTGCTAGCAATGTACCATGTAAATTGCTCTGTTAGGTGGACAAGATTGGGGAACGATTGGTGTTTGAGAATTTTGCATGAAATGGGCCAATTAAATCATGAAATCATTATTCTGTACTTGGTCAATTTCGTCAACTCCAACTGTCCGGTCCAGTGCTACGACCAGTTGCAAAGTTAACAAGTTAACAACCATCTACTAATGTGGGGCAGCTCATAGGCCCGTCCATAAACTCCCTTGGATCAACGGCAACCTTAAAAATCAAACGCATTGGATAAAAGCTTCCAAATACTGTGGTACCAAAGCATGATGCTATCTTGAGTATCTTCATCATCATGTTGCTTCCCTGCATTAACAGGGAAAACAAAAGATCAAATTTTGCATTCGTGTTGCTAGTCTTGACGATTGTGCACTTCCTGGTTCATGCATCAAATGCATTACCATTAACCATTAACTACACAAGATTCGATTGTCCCAATTCATCATTCATTGCTAACGGCTCCTCCTACCAAACCAATCTCAAATTCCTTCTCTCCACTCTATCCTCCAATGTTTCCAACACCAAAAACGGATACTATAACTTCACGTCAGGAAGAGGATCTCCTAATCCTGTCTACGGACTCGCCTTGTGCCGAGGTGACATAGCGTCTAATGACTGCCAAGACTGTGCTCAAATGGCTACAAAAGAGCTTGCAAGTGCCTGTCCAACGGCAAAACAGGCAACCATTTGGAAGGAATTATGCATGCTTCGTTACTCTAACGAGTCTATATTTTCCCTCCTTGACAACAGCCCTCAAGTAGTACTACAAAATAAGTATGAAGCCTTGAATTTGGTGCTTTGGGGTCAAGTTCTTGAAGATATGATGGATAACATAACATCAAAGGCTGCTAGCGGCGGGTCGGGGAAGAAGTTTGCCACTAGGGAGGTGAGATTTTCTTCAGTGCAAACACTCTATACTCTGGCTCAGTGTACACCGGACTTGACTATAGGAGATTGTGACAAGTGCTTTGGCGTAGTTACTGGTAGGCTTCCAATTCAAATGCAAGGAGGGATTGTGCTAACACCGAGTTGTAGTGTTAGATATGAGGTGTATCCATTCTATCTAAATTATAGCCTTGATCCTCCAGCAGTTTCAACCTTATTGGCTTCTCCTCCTGATCATATTGGAACTCGACCTACAGGTAAACAAACATCTGATCACAACTCGTACTGATATATTTTTGAGGATGGTGGTTTCTTAGTCTAGCTAGAAGCAAGCAATGTGACTAATCGGTAACCAAAATTTTGTTAGTTAATACACATGCTGTAGACCTGTAGTAGGAAGATACTATACGGACCAAGTTCTTTGCTTTCCTTTGTCATATAATCATGTGAATGGTTCCCAATCAAGTACTTCCTGAGTTGCTGCAGAAAAGAAGAAAACATCAGCAGCAAAAATTGCCGTTGCAATCATAGTGCCTTTAGCTATTTTAGCTGTACTGCTGACCATAGGTGTTTGTCTCTTCCAACGGAAAAGAAAGAATTACAGTTCTACAAATGCTCAAGATGGTAATTCCAATCCCTTAACTTTTTGCACCTCTTATTCTTAAGGATTGATTTCAATCAATTTCGACTATGAAACTCAGTAAATCAGTGATGTACTTATTCCTGATTGTGTGTGTTGGTGTACAGCATATAATGATTTCACCACGGTCGAGTCCTTGCTATTTGATTGGGGTACACTCCAAGCAGCTACAAACAACTTCTCAGATGATCATAAGCTTGGCGAAGGTGGATTTGGTGGAGTCTATAAGGTAATCCATTAGTTAAATTATAACATATATAAGAGGTAAAAACTAAATGCCATAGAAAGATCAAGCATTATAGCTTCTTACTTACTTTTCAATCGTTGCAGGGGACCCTGTCTCATGGTCAAGACATAGCAGTCAAAAGGTTATCAAAGAGTTCCAGCCAAGGTGTTGAAGAATTCAAAAATGAGGTTGTGTTAGTTGCAAAACTTCAACACAGAAATCTGGTTAGGCTCTTGGGGTTCTGCTTAGCAGGAGAAGAGAAGTTACTTGTTTATGAACATGTGCCCAACAAAAGCCTCAATTACTTTCTGTTCGGTATGTTTCCTCTTAACAGTTTGAGATTATATTCATTCCTAGTTGAATTAACAAATGGATGTGTATATATTCTTATTAAAATGTGTCACACAGATCCTGAAAGAAGAACACAACTGAACTGGCCACAACGTCACAATATCATAAGAGGCATTGCTCGGGGAATGCTTTATCTTCATGAAGACTCGAGACTTAAAATAATCCACCGCGACCTCAAAGCCAGCAACATATTGTTGGATGTTGATATGAATGCGAAAATTTCAGACTTTGGTATGGCAAGAATTTTTGGCCTTGAACAAACCCAGGATGATACCAGCAGAGTTGTTGGGACATAGTAAGTGCAAGTTTAATGCCTAGACCACAGTATACTGTCTCAACAATCTATAAACATCAACAATGATGAGAACTGCAAAAATTTACTTTCTTCCAGAGGGATTAGGCCTAAAATGTTTTCCATTTACTTGTTGTAGTGGCTATATGGCTCCTGAATACGCTATGCAAGGCCAGTATTCAGTTAAATCAGATGTATACAGCTTCGGAGTGCTAGTATTGGAAATAGTAAGCGGCCAAAAGATCAGCGTCTTCCACCAATCTGATATTGGCGAACACTTAGTAAGCTATGTAAGATCATGGACACAATCAAACATTTCACTTTTCATGTTGTTAGTTCTAATAATATATGGATTAAGTTCTGACTTCTGTTTAATCTTTCTAGGCTTGGAGATGTTGGAAAGATGGTACACCCTTGGAATTTATGGACCCAACATTGAGAGACACGCATATAAGTGACGAAGTCATAAGCTGTATTCACATAGGCTTGTCTTGTGTACAAGAGAACATGAACGAGAGACCAACTATGGCAAGGATTGTCACAATGCTAAACTCTTACTCCACCACCAGCTCGCTTTCTATGCCTCACCGTCCTGCATTCTTTTACGGGAGTAACACGGAATCAGCCTATGTGGTCAGGTCAGAAGGATACTCAACATCGACAACGAGTACCGAAATCACAAAACCGTGGTCTATAAATGAGGCAACAGTCAGTGAGATGGATCCAAGGTAACTGGTGATCTGATCATAGTTGTTGCCTTAGAGGTTATGCATATGTTTAGTTTATCGGAAAGATTTTGCTATTTATAACACATCAATATGTGTTAATTGTCAATGAAATACCCATTATTTACCTTAAATTCTAATCTCCCCCAGGACCCCTACAGCCCCACCTCACCAAACCATTATTTTGATAGACTAAAATTGACTCGTGTGGAGACAAGGTAAACAAAAATGGGGGGTTGAATTCAAGCACATTCGAAGATTTCACAACTGGACAACGTTTAAACTGCTGCTTAATTCATTGGGGTTGGGAACTTTATGTGCATTGAGTTTCAGCAACTTGAGGGCCAAAGCTTCCTGCTCTTCCAAAGCAACTCTGCCCAAGCTGCTATATTCCTGGCCAACATCACTCAAAGATTACCTCTGTCCACTGTCATATCATCATGCTTAGATCGAATATCGGTTTAATTTATCAGGCATGGCATGATGGCAAGGTAGAGCTTTTGACTATTCATTCTTTTTTTTTAGAACACTATTCAATCTGTAATTATTGATATAGATATATTTTCTCTTGGTACACTATAGCCTCAAAAGAGCAAGTGTAAAAAAATTTCTTTTGTGGGTATAGATGGAAAACATAAATTTTAAACGTTTTGGAGACGGAACCGGAGTACGTATTGTATCAGAAACTGAACTATTTATAGTGACCGTTGTTTTATGCGTGGAAATTTCAATTTTCGTTTGCAAACTTGTAGCTAGGCTTCTCAAAAGTTTGAGTTTCTACATTAATTGCAGAGCAATTGAGCAAATAGAGGCAGCGTGTACTTTATTGACAAATTCAACACCACATACCAGCTTTTATATGTGATTGTTCAAAAAAAAAAAAAACAGAGGAAAACTACAGGGTATGATGTGTACCGTAACGCAATACAAAATTGACCATTTCCGAATTCGTTCTGACTGTATTTCGTCAAGTCAACCTACTACGAGAAGATGACAACTGAAGTAAAATAACCGCTAGACTAGATCAACAATCTTTCAGTAGTATAAAGTACGCATCATTGTCGTGAAAAAGATGATGAAAAAGTGGTTGATTCGATCAAAACATTTTATTTTTATCTTTTTAGTACTTCAGAAAGTAGCCATGAAGAAGATACATCCATAATTTCCCGCACATTGTTCACTTTTGATCCAAATTATATCGTTAATGGCTACAATAAACTTGTCATCATCGCTGATTATCCTATATTTTGCAATTCTTTCACTAGTTGCACAATCAACACTAGCGCCTACCTATTTAGCTCATGATTGTCCAAACACCACCACCTTCACTCCAAACACCCAATACGAATCTAACCTCAACACTGTCCTCCGTTCCCTTTCCTCCAACGCCACGGCAAGCCCTACCGGTTTCTTCACCACATCGGTCGGCAGCACGACGAACAGCAACGCCGTTTATGGACTCTTCCTTTGTCGTGGCGACCAAAATGTCACGTCATGCAGCAGTTGTGTTTCTACTGCCGCGAATACTGACCTACCGAAAAAATATTGCCGTGATAGGACATCCGCGATAATATGGTACCGGGAGTGCATAGTGAGGTATTCTAACGAGACTTTTTTCGGAGATTTACGTCAAGACCCAACTTGGACAATATATAGCTCGGCTAAGATAACAGAGAACCAAAGCTTGTTTGCTAACGTCTTAGGGAAAACATTGGGAGATTTGGCAGTGAGAGCTCCCAACGACAAGTCTGGAAGGATGTTTGCGACCGAAGTTGTGAAAGTTGTGGGAAACTGGACGTTGTATGCCTTAGGACAGTGTTCGCAGGACTTGACTGAGAGTGATTGTTACTTATGCTTAAGAATGGTGATCTCGGAGATTTCCCAGACAACACTCGATGCCACCATATTGCAATCTAGCTACTGTCAAGTTCGATATGCAAACTTTCCGTTTTTTAATTATGCCGGGGCCGTGAATCGTGTGAATAAAGGTGACCAACAGTTTACTTGTTTCCTCCATTCTCATCTTTTTCCTAGCTTTCAGTCCGGTATTGGGTAAAGCACTACAAGCTACACAAATCGGAGACTACCCAAAAAAAAAGCTTTTGAAATCTTTTTATTATTGTTTTGCTGCTACAAATATATGAGTCCGGATAAGAGGGGTCATTATTGTGTAGTCGAGGGGTCATTATTATATAATCGAGGGGTCATTACTACTCAATCAATTTTTTCCTAGCGAGTTCAAATTTATGTGAAACTTGTGCAGGGAAAAAGAAAATATTAACCAAAGTGGTGATTTCTATTGTTGTTCCGTTGTCTGCAATCTCAGTGGCGTTACTGTTATTTATGCGCCACGCAAATAAGAGTGCTCAAAAGTACCATACATTTGGGATTGAAGCAGGTAACAAATGTAACAAAACTATTATGGTGGATAGCGTGCTCGTGGCAATTGTTGAATAATCTTTGTAGTGACAAAAAAAAATGGTTATTGACTAATTGTTTGATTTATCTGTCAATGTGTGGGTGAAGCTATCACGACAATAGAGTCACTGCAGTATGATCTTGGTACTCTTCAGCTGGCAACCAATAACTTTTCAAACGAGAATAAATTGGGCGAAGGTGGATTTGGAGGAGTTTATAAGGTAACTGTATTGACTCAGTCTGGATTTGCATGCTGAAAAAAAAAAGACTTTGGAGAAAACAAAATTGACTATGATAATAGGTTCCAACCTAAATCTAATGGGTATAAGGTGGAGGGCCGGCTTTGATGTCACACAATGACACAATGGTATACCATCTCGTTTCCCACCTAATCTCGATACCACACCATTATGGGACATCAAAGCCCCACTGAAATGAGGGGCACACTAAGTTATAAACATCTTGATGCTTAGTAATAATATTGGGACAAAAGGCACTTATATATCTCACATGTTTAGAATCAACATGTTTTTATGAAGAAATCAAAGGTTGTTCCTTCCTTTACCAGGGAACCCTTGCAAATGGACAGGAGATAGCTGTCAAGAGGCTAGCGGCGCATTCTAGTCAAGGAATACAAGAATTCAAGAATGAAGTCTTGCTAGTAGCAAAACTAAATCATAGGAATTTAGTGAAGTTATTGGGATTTTGCCTGACAGGACATGAAAAGCTTCTCGTATATGAATATGTGCCCAACAAAAGCCTGGACTATTATGTTTTTGGTACCTTATAGTCTTATACTATCTCATGATTTTAATTGAGTTAATATCCTCATTTTCATCACTTAGTTCAATTGGCATTTTTTATACGGCTTTCTGTGGTGTAGATCATGAACAACAAGGACTAGTGGACTGGAGAAAGCGTTATGACATTATCAAAGGGATTGCTCGAGGGATGCTTTATCTCCATCAAGATTCAAGATTAAACATCATACACCGTGATTTGAAAGCAAGTAACATCTTGCTAGATGCAGAGTTAAATCCAAAGATTTCAGATTTTGGCTTGGCGAGGATGTTCAGCATTGATCAATTAGGGGCGAATACGAACAGGATTGTCGGCACATAGTAAGTTCCATCTTCATTGGGAGCTGTAAAATGAAAACGGATCATATATGTTCATCACTTTAGGTTGATGTTTTTGGCAGTGGTTACATGTCTCCAGAATATGCAATGCGCGGTCAATTTTCTGTAAAGTCAGATGTTTATAGCTTTGGCGTACTAGTCCTCGAGATTGTTAGTGGTCAAAGAAATTCATTTTATCTATCAGGCGAGGCTAACGACCTTGTAAGCTATGTAAGTTAATTTGTTCCATGCTTGATTTATAAAAGGGCAATGCTTTCTGATTAGTAACTTAATAACATCAAAACTCGCAGGCATGGAGGCTATGGCAAGATGGAATACCTTTGGAATTTGTGGATCCTACAATATTAGATTCGTGCTCGAATAGAGAAGTCATAAAAAGTATACAGCTTGGCCTACTATGCGTGCAACGGTCACCAGAAATTAGACCTACCATGGCCACGGTAGTCCGCAAGTTAGACAGTAGATCTGTCACTCTTCCGATGCCTGAACAACCCGGTTTCTTTGGTAGGGGCACTGGTATAGAGAGCCAGAGCCAGACAATTTCCTCTATAAATGATGTTTCTATCAGCGAACTAGAACCAAGATAGGAGTAAAAAACAGCGGATGGTGTAACTTATTTGTAACTTTGTAAGATTGGTTGGTGTTGTGAATGTCCTCCCACATTGAAGAGGGAGGACCTTTGTTGGTAATAAGGGAGTATAATATGTGTGTGTTGTGGTGACAAAATGTCCCACATTGATTGTGTGAAAGAGTTAGAGGTGTTTATAAGTGTAGTGAGCCATCTACCCATTGCCAATTGGTTTTAGTATGGAACCCCTTTAGGCCCATTGTGGTCTTGGGTCGATCTCTCCTCCCAAAGTTGTTGACGGGCTGAAGTGGGCAGTCCAAATTTATCAGTTGGATTTCATAGTTCAAACGTATAGAGTTGTTGAGTTCAAAAGAACTCATCAACTTTTTGAAAATCCTTGACACCAAACAAAGTTACACATTATTTCCAACAAGAAGTTACGTTGATGTTGATCGAGTGCTTCGTTTGATACTAGTTGACTTTGGTTGTTGTCAAGTAATGTAAGGCTCTGTTTGGTAAGCCCTGCGATGTAAGCTGGAGCTGGAGCTGTTCATAGCTGGAGCTGAAGCTGGAGCGGTTGTTAGCGGTTCAGAGCTGAAAACTGCTAGATGTTTTAAAAGTTGAAGTGTTTGGTTAAATTAGCTGTAGATGGAGCTAAAAATATTAAAAAGACAAAAAAGGACATCTACATAATTTAT
>ONZK01001988.1:119868-133887 GCA_900322385.1 Pharnaceum exiguum | reverse complement strand
ACCATACCTCTGTTTAAGAAAACAGAGAGGTTGTTTCCGAGATTGACCAATTGCTGCATTAAAGTATTGACTTCCAACAACTTCACCAAAAATAAGAAGTATTAGAAGGTTTTCATAGCCATTTTGCTATAGTCCATAATCACCTAAAGCTGAAAGATAGAGATCAACTTTAAAGGCAGTGGACTTAAAAAAAGTCAGTCATCATTTATATTCCAAAATGCACTAACAAGTAACAACCCGAAAACTAATACTCGTATTTAGGAACTCAGAAAGCATTCTTTCGAGCACCTAGTGTGCATATATTCCCAGAAACGCATGCTTTTCGGTTAAGTACAAATCGACCACCTCTAATATTAGAATTCATGTAAGTCCTCCATGCCCAGTATTAATGTTAATCATTTTAGTGTGTCACAGTCACTTGGAAGTATCAACATGACAACTAAACAGTAAACACACATAGCTGAGCAAACTAATACTGCCTTCGTCCACCAATAGTTTCCCTTCCCCATCAAAGCTAATTCTTCACAGAGAGCATTAAATATGCATTTTTATTGAAAGCTTTTCTATCACATTTGCCAGTTTTACCCCATTTTTATCTGTTTTATTCATTTTCTCTCTATTGAGGTCGACTTTGGAAGTGAAAAAAATTTGTCAATACAACAACAAACGAGTGTAAATCTCCATTCTATGGGGGTACTCGGGTCAGGATGTAGGCAACCTTGCCCCTATTAAAGAAAGGGGAGAGGTTGTTTCTGAGATAGACCAATTGCTGCATTGAAGTATTGACTTTCAACAACTTCACCAAAAATAAGAAGTGTTGGAAGATTTTTATAGCCATTTTGTTCTAGTCCATGAATCCATGATCACCTAAGCTAAAAGATGTAGATAATTCTTAATAAAGAAAAAAATTGCCAATGATAACTTTATTAAGGGGCTTAATATATAACAAAGCCGAAAATTCAATCATATAATTCACATCATTCTTAATTCACCCTATATTTGAGTAATTAATGACCAAAAAATTATTTCAGACAACTAATTTCGGTGGACGAATGGAAGGAATACGTCTTAATCATTCTTCCAAGTCCGATCAATGCTTAATTACTAAACAACAATATCATTACAACAAATAAAAAGTAGAAATAAATCCACACACACATGCACCATGCATGATCATTTCAAAGTTCAGACCCACTTTGGAAGAAATGATCAGATATTGAAAAGAAGAAAACTGGAGAAATGTCAAAACAAAAAAAGAAAATATAGATACAAAGAATAGAAATCCATCGATATATCAGTTAAAACTTAAAATGAATAAGATACACCCAGCAAAGTCCTGTTAGCATTTGACGGTCAAACGGTCAACCGGTCAACCACTAGTAATAATAAGTTAATACTTCACAATTACTTGTGCCTCGGGCTCCCTCAGTACCCCATTTGAGATGGGATTCACTGGGATTGTTATTGTTGTTGAAATTACTTGTGCCTCTCTTTCTCAAAAAGAGATACTACGGAGTAATATTTTTGTTTTATAAAAAGAGGCACCGAGACCGGTAAAACTCCGGAGAAGAACCACAGCCCAGTGAAATCTCACTCAGATGAGGTACTGAAAGGTCTGATGTCAACCTAAAAAATGAAGTATGCTCTCTATCATTTTTTTTTTTTTTTGAAGACTCTCTTTCCATTATACCGAACTCGGTGCCTCTCTTTATACTTAAAAAAATATTTAAATGTAACTTACATTTTCCAATGCTTAACAAAGCAACATGCAACACACCACAACTAGGGGTGGCAATGTGGCGAGTATGGAGCGATATAGCTTAAACCATCCCCGATCCACCAAAAAAATTCCTCCACCAATTCCCGCCCCACCACCAACTCGGGTGATTGCGAGACGGTATCCACTTAAACCCGCCCATTGCCCATAACAACAAAAAAGACATATAAAAAAAAGCACGAATCCCAAGATACAAAATATCAAAGTTTATGGAACAATGTTGTACACATAAAATAATAAAAAAAAGTAAAATAAGATGGTTGAAAAGAGAGAAGACTAGAAGAGTACCTGGGCACAGAGATAGACGCTCAGGTACTCTTTTTTACTCGTAGTACAAACAGACAGACTGACACAGTGAAAATACAAGTTTTTGCAAGTGAAGTCAAGTGGAGAGGAGAGAGAGAGTGTAGTGCAAAAATTTATTGAGCTGTAAATGAAGTGTTGCCAACCCACTTGTTTCTGACAGACGACAGTAAATTTGTCACGTGGCCCAAGGACATTTTTCCTTCCATTATTATCACACCAGGGATATCGGTCCATTGGTCCCGGGGTAGTGGGCTATGAAAACTTTTTTCTTTTTTTGGTCGATTGAAAATGTAGTACCTCTAGTTAGCTACAAGACTACAACAGTACAACCCCAATATGGTCACATTTTCACGAGCTGTCTAAAGTTGTGTCATAGTATGAACTCGTTTATTTATAAGACTGGGTTCGTAACCGGTGAAAAATTATAAATGCTATTTAGATATTATCTATGCCTATTATCTATATATAAAGTGATTATTGTGTTGCATAAAATATATAAAGTGAAAAAAAAAATATAAAATGATTATTGTGTTGCATAAAATGTAATTTGTGTCCCTTCCTAAATTATTTATATTGATATTTTTGTGTGGAATTTTTAATATTGATTCCCTAGACGACAAAAAGTTAAAACAGACCGAGATATAATTTTAAAAAACAAGTGACCATCATTCTTTGAGAGCACGTAAATGGTAAAATCTACTTGAATTTCCTAAATAAAATTGCACTAAATCGATAATGTTACAATTTCTGGGGCTAACTAGTAAAACAAACACAAGGGGAAAATTTTCTGATCTAGAGCTAGGGCTAGAAGTGTACACTAATGTTACAATATTCACAGAATTTACAATCTCATGCCACCCTCACTTATTTGAATATTCACAGAATTGACCGTGAGCAATTGTCAAATGAAGATTTTGGGTTTCCAGGGTAACTTTCTTATTCGTACAGGCAGGCTGCCGTAAGGTGAAGTATGAAAGCGGGTATTGAAAAGTACAACACTTCCAGCATTACACTGAGCCTCTACCCAAGTTGATCAACCACAATCAGACGAGAGATCAACTTCTCTATATTTCTCGCCAACGTCATGCCATAAGCTTCTCGGCGTCTCTCCATGGAACAATCTCGAAGATTCGCTTATTGTTACAGCCGCAATAAGAGCAATCTCTTGTTACAAGAAACACTGTACAATGTACGTTCACGGCTTCACGCAACCTGCATAACCGGAGAACAAAAACCATTGGCATCTTTCAGTGAGTTAACTGATAAAATCAAGCTCAAATGAAGCTTATTCATTAGAAAAACTTGTGTAATGGATTAGTTTTGTAACAGCATTAAGCAATCCAGGAGCAGGTATTTTTCTTAAGTGACAAGAGTAGAAAATCCAAAGTTGCTAGAAGTTTCACATTCGCTACTGTAATTTCACCGTTTACCATAACATCTATTATCACTAAAAATAGCATGACCATCCGCAAGATAGAAGTGGGAAATGATGGGACTACGCTTACCATATTTTCAGACTTGACAACCTCAAGTGACTGAAGTTCCTTCAACATCCTCAGGTACTCGTTTTGTGCCTCTTCAACCTCTTGTTTCAACCGGGAAGCCTGAATGAATTATTTCAACACTAGTAAGCAAAAGTCTGCACTCCAATTACTGATTTCTTATTTTCATAATAAAATCAATTTACTCCCTCTTAAACTCCAAATCCTAATTTTGACCGCCTCATCATGTTCAGTACACCCAAATGATAAGAAGTATACATGTCAACCTAAAGCCACCCTCTCTCTCCACCAAACCAAAGCGGGAAAGAAAAAGAATAGAATGAAATAGGAAGACAATAATGACGACATATTCCAATCCTAACAAAATTCTTGTCCCTCGCCAACTTAATCACCCATAAGTACCTCTAATCACGAAGAAAAATCCACATGAACCCTAAATAGACATACCTTGTAGCTCAGCTCTTCTTCTAACTTCTCATGCTCTAAGCATCTGAAGAGTAGAATAAACAGTCAAAGATTAGATCAGGACACATACAGTGCACAAAGATTATAATAAAGTCAGAACATAGCATCAATTTCTCCATATATGTGCCAGCCTGACAAAAATGTGACTATTAGCCAGATCTTTGATTAGGAGTTTAAGACTCCTCATAAGCACCATAATGCGTCCAACATGATGCTGTACTGTCTAGATAACTTACTTGGCTCGAAGCTTCCTGTTTTCCTGCATTAATACAACAGCCTCCTGTCGGTTGAGAGGTTGTGCATCATAACTGGCAGGCTGCAAGACAAACACACTAGGTTACAGGCTTACAGCAACCAGACCAAGTCAAAACTAATACTTGTAACAGAAGAACAGTATCTAGACCACAAGGACACAGTTACATGTACACCAAAGCTCTAATATTGTCGCTTATATTGGGGAAATCAGAAAAACGACAAGCAATACAACATCAGGTAGACAATTGTCAGACTAACTTATTTCTTGTGAACAAAATTTTTAGAAGAATTATAAGCAGACTGCAGATGACAACAAACACATTGAAGTTGCAATACTAAGTCTGTAGGCTGCAGATACAAATTCTTATAAAAAGAACTGAAACTAACCTGGATTTCCATACATGGCCTAGTATCAACAGCATTCCTTTTGTCCTTGTACTGCTTCAACCCCCTCCCAAGAGAAGACAGATCATCATGTGTTCTCTTGACACCTATGAAGACGAAGTCACAGCCTTTATACATGTCTATAACTAAACAAGCAAATGAGCATAGTAAAATAGTAGGTAAGAAAAATAATATACTTACCATGCTGCTGAATGCTCTGTCGAGAGACTTCAGCTACAGGACGAGCAGGTAAACTAACCACAGGATCAACCCTGTGAGCTGGACTTGAATTCCTTCTTTTTCGATCACCATAAGAAGTATCAGGTGATGATAAAGGAACTGGATTCTTTTTCTTAACCTGATACCCGATGAGTCCACAATGAAAATCCCTATAACAAAGAACAATGCATCATTTAGTATGTACCAGAGAGCTTATGAAAAACACATACAGGTGTCTTCAGAGTAACAAAAACCTAGAGATGAAGCGTCTCCACACAATGTGTCGAAAAATAAAATGAGAATACATTTCAATTTTGTTTGACCAAATGTTACATAAATCACAAGCAATCATGAGTTTATGACAACAGAAACTGAAGTAAACCAAATTCAAACTTCATGGGTGAATGCTGACTGCGTCCAATTAAAGCAACTCAAAATTACTCACCAATACTCCCATGTCATTTCCTTCAAACGAGTTTCTAGCTTCTGGAAGAGATTAGTCCTTTCAAAGTCTTGTTTGTTATGAGAAGGCTCAATAAAGTTTGTTTCCAAGACCCCTAAAGATGTTTCAATAATGAATAAAAAAAATTATAAGATTCATGAAGCAACGCATTTGGCTGTTGTATATACACCATGGGACTAATCAGAATTTTAAAAAAAAATTACCAACAACTCCTCTTCCTCTGCTGTCGAGATAGCTAACAACTGACCAAAAGGGCTGCATAACAAAAATGCAAACTAAATCAGCAATAACCAAATTACACAAGGTACGCCGTAAATACCAAAAGCTCACGGAATCTTGTCCTACTAAACTGAGAATTAATACAAGACGTGGAAGGAATGTTTAATTATAAATGTAGACTACATAATACTTTAATAGGGACGTGTATATAATATTATCAATTCTCCTATTTCAAGGTTCGCACCAGCATCAACATAATCTCATCATGAGAAGACAGCATGTCAAAATCAAACAGCTTCTAGTTCTACCAGCATCAAGATACAACAAGCAAATCTGTATCTCTTTTACCTTTCTATCACTTTCAGTTTACAAGATAAAATTGCTCAACAGACTAACATCATGAAAACCAATTGTTGCAACTCATTACTAAGACTAAACTCTTCACCACAAACCCATAAACATATTTTAATGACTTGAATTGCTCTCATTGTGAGATTTGCTTCGGTTGTTTGTTTGATTGGGTGGCAATATGCGCTAGTGTGTGAATGTGCAGGCGCATACGTTTGTCAGTTTGTGCACAAATTTGTGTGCCCATGTAGTCAGATTAAACTATAAAGGAACGTGAACAAGAAACTCACCAGTATAAGTCGATTTTTGTGGTAGACATTGAAACCATGGATGCTGATAAGTGGAGCTTCCTTTAAAAACCCTATAGTGGTTAGTACCTCCTGCAGATTAAAGTAGTGGCCTTTCAGAACAGATGAGGGTAAAGCAATAATAAGTGTTTCAATATTTTTCACTAAAATATGACGGTAAAGCACTATTTTTTAGGCGGAATTATTTTTAATAACAAGAAATATAATGTGTCACAGAGGTGGTGCCACTGGCAGTAAGATGTGACAAGAGAGATGAGGAGGTGAAGCTAGAAAAGCAGAGCCAACATCTCTTCTTCATGAAGTAATCCATGAAACCATGAACAACTTGGATCATATAACAATAAACAGCCAAGTAACGACTCAGACTATGAGAAAACTACCATTGCTGTCTTTGTAAATAGATTCAGTGGTAACTCTTCGATAACATTAAAAAAATACAACAATCATTACAGAGTAAGCGCACAGATCAGAAAGAATGTAAAAACCAAAACCAAATTAAAAGATTTAAAGTAACAATAAAAGGAGCAGATGAAGTAACCTCTTTTGTTCCTGCCGTTTGAGGCCTGTACATGATGAACTCTTGAAATTTGAGTTCATGTGCTATATTACGATGCTCCACAACTTTTCCACGCAATATTATGCAAAAGTTCTGAGGTATCCTCAAGTACAAGATCGATAAGTAATCCTGCAAGTAAGACAATAGTGTTCAGTCCCGTAGCATATATGCATTCAAATGAATAACAAGACAAAACGAGACATACCCGAAGAGAGTAACGATATTGAGTACCAATGTGATCCTCGCTTATTTTCATTCTAGAATTTATTTTCTTGGCATCAGGAGAAGTTGGTAGACGAATATCCTGTAGTCAATGGCAAAGAGAGAAAAAAAATATTAAATCTGAAAAGGCATCATGCTATTGTCAAGAAAAGCATAAGGAAAAGATATGAACCTCTTTATCACTTTCAAAATCGAATTCCAAGGTGCCGTCATCAGTAAGCCACAAATTGTAAACAATGACTTTGGTTCCATGAGAGCCAACATCATCAAACTGCAATCAAATGCAAAGCCAAATAAAACTTATTAGGACTAGAAATGACATAAAAATGTCCAAAGAACCAGGCAGACAAAAAAAAAGTGAGCATAACACAAATAAAATGCAACAAAATAGCCAAAGAAACCATTAACGTCAAACTCGTCATTAGGAATTAAGATCAAGACAACATGCCAAAAAGAGATAGTGTGAACCTGCTTCAAGAGCTCAACTTGCGTTGAAAAAGGTGACCACTGCAAAATGATGGACAAATTCGACTCAAAAAGCTTCTCTCCGTAACGATATAGAGGTTCCCATGTGGAAGTTGACATATTGTATTCATAATCAACCTGATGAAACAAATTGGTCAGCATCACAGCATGTCAGAGGTGTAAACAGATGAATGGAAAGACTAATGTCATGTCAAGCTAGAAGTTTATTTCAATCAATGAGTAGTAGTGTAGCTTTGGTGAGAAACCCACTAAAAACAACTGAAGAATCCCGGGGATAAAGCTAGCATGAAACCATCTTAAAGAGATGATATATTGATATGTAATTCAACCCCAAAATAAATTTACTTCAAATGTAGTTACGCCTTCGAGGGATGAGGCACAGGCCCACAAGAAATATTAACACTTCTGTCAGTGGAGTTTGAAAATCAATTGCATCTAACTGTCAGCGCTTTGGTAAAATAATGGAGCTTTGATACAACTACAACATCAAAACCAGTGTAATCGATGTACGAAACCTTTCCCCTGTTCTAAGAAATACAGAGAGGCTGTTTTCGAGATTTGACCCGAAATGCATTATGCAACTTCACTTAAAAGAAGAAGTACCGGAAGGTTTTATAGCCGAAATGACTCTACTTTAACATCTCATAGAAAGAATCTCTGATTGTTAACAACTTAACATGTATCAGGCCACCGCAGGTTTTCAACATAAAAGAAAAAAACATAATGCCAGGGGATGAGATCATTCAAGAATTTTTCTCCTTCCTTCAATAAAAGTGGAGTTGGTGAAAATGCCATTGAGAAGAGTAGATTTCAGCAGAAGAGGACTATAGCAATTTTCCTGTTTACTTTGGCAGAAAAATAATCACAAGGTAAAGCCACACAGACACTTACCATAGGTACTACTATCCTATCCAAGCCAGTCCGCGACAAGTAAGTAAAGGAAAGAAGGCCAATGCTTTGAGTCAATGTCCTAATCAAGAGAGAAAACACCAAACATGAATTAAAAATAAGCGCCAGACCCTAACAAGTGATTGCACAGAACCAAGTTGACTGTAGAAAAGCAGAATAATCAAAGTACTGGAATTCCCAAAACTAAGCTTGTCGAAACACCAAAACTTTTGAAACTAAACACACAGACAGTAATTTATTCAGCTATCACAATCCAAAAACACTTACCAATTTCGAGTTCATTTAAACTCATAAACTAGTGTATAGTAAGACACTCAATACAGATAAATAAAAACCTATTTTGATCTATTGTTGTCACCCACACAGAAGCTCTCACAATTTTATTTTTCCATGCCATTACAAACAGATGCGCCATAGATCAGATGAAGTGAGAGGCTGGGTAATGGACCCTTAAAATTTCAAAGCACACTAGACTTCAGTAAACCACTCATGGGTGTCCACCAGTGTCAGCCGCTTTTAAATTTAACATAGCAACTATAACTAGACGCTAAACAGACATAAAGTCCATAAAGGCCCATAATTGTCTAGAATCAACAAAGACATGGAAAATCTATTTTCATTAATCATGGTCACAAACTCAAAAGTCACAACCACTTGACTTTGATGTACCTCATTTAATTAAATAAGTACCTATGACCAACATCCATAATTGTTTAAGATAAGATAGACGCACCTATTCATCATGTGCCGACTGAAGACGATAACATCCGCTCCAAGTCTCATGGTGCTAGTTTTGAATCCATTTCCATCTGAAGGGAAAAGGGTCATTCACTCTGTGCATTGAAAGAGAAAATAATATAGCAGAATGATTTGAAAAAACATACATCGTCCTATGGCTGCATTAGATTTCTTATCGGAAAATCCAAAGCTCATACAACGCCGAACAGAGTCAGGGTCCATACCACCTCCATCATCTGTCAAAGTACAAAGTTTACAGACACTCAGTTCCCTTGTAATATGTAAATATCAATAGCAACAACACCATCCAAAGAACAAAGATACTACAAAACAACTGCCGCTATATTGGTAATTAAGAGCATACCTTGAATTAGCAATGCTGGACTTCCATCCCTCGCATTTAAGATTTTATCTACAATGACAAAAGTGGCTCCATTTTGTATCTATTGTAGTGACCAGAATCCAAAACAAAATATTTTCATTAAGTAAGCAATATTGCCACGAAATTTGACAGCAAGGACAAACTCAAAGCTAGGCACAAATGTCAGCTGCTATCATTACAACATCAAGCATTAAGCATTCACTATTGAGACACATTGTGTCTCTTCAATAAAATTCATCTCTTGTTTCAAGATGACAGCATGTTCATTTCAAAGTAGAGCGCAAATTTAGAATAAATAATTGATTAATTAAAATCAAAAAATCATAACTGAAGATTGGTGAGTTCTCACTGAACTTGAGATACAATTTTATCTCCGTAAACATCAATCACAATAGGGTTAAAACAATAACCTACTTCCATCTTAGTAAATGTTCCTCTTAGCCTTGATATGATCAGCACTTGTGATTCAGAATTTCATTCTTCTCAACAACTGTATATGAGGGACACCCATACACCATACGTCCACACATATAGGAAAACACTAATACTAAATTCCTAATACATTCTGAAACATCATAAAAGAAATTGATATCTCACAGAGAATGAAGCATAATAGTCTGAAACAAACTCACGTAGTCAAGGTAATAATAGAAGGTAACGAAAAGTTACCTCGTCAACCGCATTGTCAAGAAGCTCTGCAATAGCTGCATAACATGAAGCTCAACCATAAGCATACTATGTGACATCTTGACACTATGATAGTAAGCAGACAAACAAATATCAAATCATAGAAGCAGAAATAGGATTTGACGAGTTGAAGATACCTCCAAAAGCCCACTTGTGAGAAGTGGCATTTGAATGGAGGAACCTGGGGTGAACATGCAAGTAATTTTGACTACCTGCAAACCAAATACAGAAAAGTAAGAAACTCCCAGAGTAAGCTCACTAAACCACAAATGGATGAAATAATAAAGATTAAGGGAAGAGAAATATCCACCCACCCAACCCTCCCCAAACAAGAAAAAGAAGTGGTATTTCTGAGAAAAGTCATTTAGCTACAGATTTAAGAGCGCATAAGCACTGGTGACTAACTTTGAGTCTGAGATTTGGAAGCAAAGACATCTGTGTAGCTCCCAGCTTTCCAGAATTGTCGACAAAGTGGGGCTGGACAAATAGTTGACCCCGAGAAACTCGCATCATCAGCTGGACAGGTATCCTCCACTATTTTAGAGCCATTTCGACCAGTGCTCACTGCATTTGAGCAGTTGTTAGCATCAGATTTTTGTGCTGTGTGTTGGACTTCCCACCCTGGAGGAGCTAAATGCGATGAGTGAGTTTCTTGATATTGAGTAGTTGATCCATTAAGCTCCGGCTCAGACTTCACAATTTTCAAATCAACTCCCATTATTGCACCAGCTAACAAGGATGTCTTACACTCGCAATCTGCAAAGGACACGGTCAGAGAGGAGAC
Organism: Pharnaceum exiguum; assembly: GCA_900322385.1. Lineage (NCBI taxonomy): Eukaryota > Viridiplantae > Streptophyta > Magnoliopsida > Caryophyllales > Molluginaceae > Pharnaceum > Pharnaceum exiguum. The sequence continues at coordinate 122,877 of ONZK01001988.1, read as the reverse complement.
ACAGGTCAAAAACTATCTGCCGATTTGATCATATGCAAGTAAATAGATACTGCCATTATCAAAATATCCACAACCTCAAACCCTCCACCATGTATGCCGTATTCCCATGTCTAGTTGCATACTAAAAACCATCTTATAATTTCCTTGAGAATAGAATATTCCTCTTCCACAAGCACTAGTACTTCTCAATTAAGTTCCCTAAATATACATAAATTGCAATTGTTTCACCAACTTTCTTATAAGTTTGATTCTCTTAGATAAACGACACAAAGTTAGTCCATATAAAAGTTACTTGTGCTACCTCCTATTATGATAGCAAGCACACCCATATAACATACACGAACCACGTGCACATATATGTACCTTTGATTGCAAAAGAATTGGTCTAGTTTGTAACTACTCTTTTTTAGGACAACTTGCTTGTCGTCTTCCTACATAAATATATATATTTCTTATCTAAAAAAAGACACATATTACAAGCCAAACAAGCTCAAATACTCAAACGCACACTCACCCACACACACGTGCGCGTGCGCAAACAAGCTCCAACACGCACATTAAACAAAATACACACACTTATACAAGCGCACATCCACACATAAATGGAAGACAACACAAACACACACACGCCACGCACCACGCACACACATCCTCACAATAAACCATTAATATGGATGTCCTACTTCTATTTGCCATTTTGCTTCACTCCAAAACTAAGGTATAATTGAAAAATAGGAAGGGATGCCTTGATTTCGATGTAGATGCAAAAATAATCATAGAACCATCAAACCAACCCGATTACATGACTTGAGGCATTCAAAAGTACAAAACTAACAATAACTTTAAACACACAATGAAGCATTGAAGATAATCAAAAGATGTATCTATATTTGCACCTTAAGCCCACGTTAAATCTTTGTAATAGTATGAAGGATTTTGTTCCTAGTTAACAAAAGTTTATATAGCAATTCCATTACTAGTAAATATTAAACAGAAACCACTCGCTCATCTCTCATTACTTCCATAGTAGTTCCAATGCTACATCTTTCTAAAAATTGAATGGAGTCGACAAACATAGACCAAAACGACTACGCAATAATATACACCCCACACAACACACACACCCCACATGCACTTGCACATACTACACGCACAAGCACCTAAAACACATACAAAGTGAACTCACAACAACATGACATACATAAACAACATGACATACATAGAAGCACATTCAAGCACACACCACACGAAAACCATTAAATAAAATCAAACCAACACATTTGCATGCAAGCACACACCATAAGCACAAGCCAACTTAACACTCAAATAAAGTAATTAATTACTGGGATCATTTCTATCTCCATCCACGTTCTCCTACAAGTACCACAATATCCAACTTAACCACCATCATTTAAGTATGTCTACCCCTTCGTGTCACTCACCCATGCTTTAATCATTCTCCAAAATAACATTAATAATTATCCAAATCTACGATATACAATATACATTCAAACATATATACACTCACACATAAACATACTTTGAATGTCTTTCATACTAACAACGACAACATAGCATAGTCCCAAAAATTATTGGGGTCATCTAATATGAACCAATTATGAATTTAACGACATTATACACACACGCACAAAACACACATGCACTCCTCCACACACCCAAGCAAGTAGAAACACATGCGCAAATTAAACGCACCCACTCAAACACACATGCAAGCAACTCAAGCACACACCACACACAAACCCTACACGCCAAAAGTTTAAAAAACCACGCGCCAACACACACGCACCACAATCACCCCACACACCCACGACCAAGTCACTCCTCAAATAAATAGGAACTTATATGGATGCATTCGCATGGACATAACCTTTACCTAAAATGTGAAACCACAAAAACACTCTTCCTAATCACCCTTGGGATGATAATGTTACTTCAAAGATAAGAAGCGTTTAACATAGAAATCCAAAAGGAAACAAGTCATTAACTATGGGAAACAAGAATAGAATTGTTAAATTACACTAATTTTGGAGTTTCTACCATTAAATGTGTGCCCAACACCAAAAGAATTAGGCGCCCATGAAAGGAGTTCGTGCTAAATTAAGCATAATTATTATCTCGATCAAAGTTTAAGTGTGGTTAAACAAAATGAAATTAGGATTATTGATTGAGTGGAAGTTGTAATATTAAGATTATTAAAGCTCTATTTTTGAATATTAACAAGGAATAAGATATCGATTCATTAATCATACCCATCCAAGAAAGGAAATATAGAAAGCATACAACAACATAGCCTTAATCACAAAACTGAATAGGCTAATCAAGGGTTCTTCTTTAAAGTTAAACTTTACTTTTCTACTTTACTCGAATTGAAATTTTTGTTTAATTGTTTCGATACTCAATCACTTATCAAAACTATATCAATGTACATTCACAGAACTATATGATGAGACATTTTCAATGATATATTAATATCTACGAATGGATATCGAGATCAAAACTTCTTATATTCGCAAGTTACGAATTAAATGAGAAAAATTACAAACATACCCCTCTTTTTTAAACTTTAAAAATTAGGGTATCTAATATGAACCAATATAATAAGAATCACAAATAGAGATGTGACAATTGAAAACATTGCATGCAAAAAGATATTCAAGAGATGAAAGAGAAAAGACTCACCTAACAATGAATACTCAATCAACCTTCAACAACCACCACCCAAATATCCAACAACTTATTACCAAAATAAGCAATATCAATCTTAAACCACCACAACCACCAACTCTCAATTGAAATCCAACAAGGACAACCCTCTCTCTATCAAATCAGCCCCCACCCACTTCCCTTCTTCACTATGCCTCTTTGTAGGAGAGAGAAAGATACTTTTTACCCCAAACTTAAAACCCTAAAAAAACTTATATAGAAAAAAATCTCAATCCCAAAATATATTTTCATATATATATATTAGGTAATTTTTTAGAAAGCCCA
>ONZK01001988.1:91799-103265 GCA_900322385.1 Pharnaceum exiguum | reverse complement strand
AACAACAACAGTCTCAGTATTATCCCATCTAAGATAGGGTACTGAGGGAGCCTGATGTACGCAGCCTTACCCCGATTCGGAAAATCGGGAGACTGTTAGTATGCGGGTTGAAAATGGTCCAAGGAAAAGCCACAGTCCCACATCTCTAAGGTAGATGAAACCTAACGCTTATATGGTATAAAAGCGAACCAGCCCCATCTATTATTTTACGCAGCCACGCAGTGAGCACAAAGCGAACTATTCTTTCGCCTTTTACTAAAGAATACCGTGTGCTCGCTGCATTGAGTGGCATACGTTCATTTTTGGAGGGAGTTCCCAAAGGGAGCTTCCATTAAAAGAGTTTGGAAATAGAAGATTTTCCTGAGTTCATTATACGACCATTAATTATATTGTGCAATTGACATTATTCACCGAATGTTCCTACGGAGAAAATAGTTTCACGAGGCTAGTACGAAAATTTTCTTTCATGTTACTGAGTCAATGAAAGGGCCAAGGGGTCGTATACTTCAGTAACCGGGTATTCTTTTATCCCTTGAGCAGATTGAATCAAATATTAGAGATGTCTTAACTCGTTACATAATGGAGTCATGTTTAAAGTAACTCTAGGATACCTCAGATGGGTTAGACCATTGAAATCGCAACAATGTAGTACCTTCACCGCAAGTCCTAGAGTTTATGTTTTGGTAGTACCTAACTTGAATCAACGCCGAAGTTACTAAAATTACTCGTGTAGATTTTTTCACTACATGCATTTACCACCTCAAACAATACATCACTTCATTGAAATAGTTTTGGTCTATCAAGTCTTGTTGTATAAAAAGCTCTAATGGAGGTGATGCTGATCTGTAGGCTGTAAGGTGAGAAAGAATTAACAAGTAGCAATGTTATGATCATTTTTTTTTTCTGACTTTGACATTGAAGTGATTCAAAGTTCAGAAGATTCGAGTGATCCTGTCATTGGAAAAAAGTTGGAGCTGCTATTCATTACAGAATTTATGTGAGAGCAACCAGCCACCTAAGAGCTAGAATAGTTACCTACGTGTACAGTTTTGAATTTGGTCCTCATGGTAGAAGTTCTCAACTTCTCATCTGTATAGTCTTGTAATTTACGGGAAAAAATAATAATCTTTGGTGTACAAGTACTTCGCAGTTTGCACAGTTCTCCACAGTGAATGCTCCGTGGTAGCATTCTCCATCACCATGAACCATTCTCTCATATGTAGGTGTATTCAGTTCAAAGTTTTAACCAGCTGGTTAATTAAAGCGCACAACTTGGAAACAGGCGGGTTTGGTAATGTCGGATTCGAAGAGAAAAATTTCTCCAAAAAGAGGGAAAAAAAAGATTTGGAGTGAACATGAGCAGGGGTGCGTTGAAGTCCCAAATTAAGTCCCACATTGTCAAGAGAGAAAACAGCGTAGCACAGTAGAGTATAAAGCCAGACTGCGTTCCAACTTTCAAATCATACCTTTCTCGGCCTTTTGGCTAAGATCAAGTGTAGTATCTGTTCTTATCAGTTTAATATCTGATATGTGTGTCATAGACCCATACGATATTAAATTATTTTTTTAAGGGGGAGGAACCACCACAGTAGCTTGCTATTGGGTTCCTCAAGCGTTGCCCATGCGTTGCACTACTGCACGGGCCTGGCGCACCCCACCAATCCAGTATAAAAATTTATGATTATTTTGAATCCGAGTAAAGTCAATTGAATTGTGATTTGTGATTGTATAGTAATGTACTCAAAGCTCAGTAAAAATTGGACAGACTCTACTTACACAGCATATTAGATTAGAAAAAATAAGTCTGATGTCGGTCTGTAAACACTAACCAGCAATGGGTGGCAGACTGGCAGTCGTTAATTGATGGACGGAGTATCAAGAGAAAGCTTCTATCAAATGAAGAATCCGGTTTTGCAACTAAGGCTCTATTTTGTTCAGTTGGATAAAAGGGCTCTGTTTTGTTCAATTGGATAAAAGGTTAACTGTAATGAACTTAACTGGAAAAAACTAAACTTAACTTAACTGGAAAAAACTAAACTTAACTGAACTGGAAGAAATTATAGTATAAATATAACTAAACAATTAACTGGAAAAAATTGGACTGAACTGGAAAAAACTGAACTGAACTGAACTTAACTGGAACAAACTGAACTGAACTAAACTTAACTGAAAAAAACGGAACTTAACTGAACTGTAACAAATAAGTTGAACAAAACAGAGCCTTATGGTAGTATGTCCTGTCCTGATTTAATGCCCATCTGACAAGCGGAGAATTATATGCAAGGATGGCCAATCAGTCATATAAATCCGGATTTAGGCTCTGTTTTGTTCAACTTATCTGTTACAGACTTACAGTTCAGTTAAGTTCGGTTTTTTTAAGTTAAGTTCAGTTCAGTTCAGTTTCTTCCAGTTCAGTTCAGTTATTTCCAGTTAATTGTTTAGTTATATTTACACTAAAATTCATTCCAGTTCAGTTAAGTTTAATTTTTTTTCAGTTTTTTTCAGTACAGTTAAACTTTCAACCAGCCGAACAAAACAGAGCCTTAGTTAATGTCTTTAAGGGAGCAGATTGCGAAGGTTATTCTACAGAAATTAAGTGAATAGTGAGTGGAGCTGTGGTTATCGACTAGACAAAGTGTAGTGGCGTGGAGTTGAGGGCTAGTACAAGGGTAACATCTGACTTCTCTTCTTATGGTTGGTTGTGTAAAGGCATTAGGCTCAGTTTTGTTCAACTTATTTGTTACAGTTCAGTTAAGTTCAGTTTTTTTCCAGTTAAGTTCAATTCAGTTCAGTTTGTTCCAGTTAAGTTCAGTTCAGTTCAGTTTTTTCCAGTTCAGTTCAGTTTTTTCCAGTTAATTGTTTAGTTATGTTTACACTATAATTTCTTCCAGTTCAGTTAAGTTCAGTTTTTTCCAGTTAAGTTCAGTTAAGTTCAGTTTTTTTCAGTTAAGTTTAGTACAGTTCAGTTTTTTCAGTAAAGTTCAGTACAGTTAAGTCCCGTCCAACTTATCTACTGCGGTTTCACATTTTTCTTAAGGCGCGGCGATCAACGATCTCTGGTTATGCAAATATAGAGAAAGTTCTGTAGGAGTACATGCATGATGCAAAATTCAGTAAGTTAATCCCACATCATGCTTTATATACTCGTTGACACCCAGCTTGTATAAAAACGTATCCACTCACCCGATGCAACTCACGCAGTCACGCAGTGAGCACAAAGCGAACTATTCTTTCGCCTTTTACTAAAGAATACCGTGTGCTCGCTGCATTGAGTGACATGGGTTTATTTTTGGAGGAAGCTCCCTTTGGGAGCTTCCAGCAAATCAGAAATAATATTAATAATTGTGCTGATTTATTTCTGGCATTTCATGGCTTTATTTGTTGATTGTGTATCGAACGAACTTGTGCCAAAGCGAATAAGTTGCTAAAGTTTCTTGTTAAGGGTATTCGGTTCATCCCTTGGCTTTCTGAGAAATTGAATTAAACTGTCATAAATTTATTAAGGCCATGGAATAGCATAGACTACCTACTTTCTTAGCACAGTGACGTAGAAACACTTGCTCTCTTATATGTTGGCTAATGATCCGCAGTCACCAATTAGTCTCACACTATCTACCGTAGCACCCTACCTCATAGATGAGAAAAAAAGTCGCGACAGTTTGAGTGTGATCAAAGTCACTGGAAAAGATGAAGAGGCCATCCGTTTAAGATTTTTGCATTTTCGTCAGTGTCCAAACAATTTTTGTTGATCTAGGAATTTATACAAGGAATTGTTCTCAATTCGGCTTTTCTGTTTCATAGGCTTTGTGGTAGAGTCATGTTGGACCTTCAATCAAGAATTTTATATATTACGTTGTAGAAATACTTCAAAAGTCTGGTACTCTGGTGTCCATAACAAATGTTATCCAGACTGGATAAAGTATTACCTATTTGCTCTTGCCTATCTACACGAAACACTCCCTTATTCTGCAGGTGTTAATCATTCCCAGATTCCAGTTGACGTACAGCCTGAAAAATTAAAGGAAGATGCATTGAGAAATCAACTTAACGTCCCACATCGCTGACGAAGAGAGAGGTGAAGTACAGTCGACCATAATAAGTTGTATGTGCTTTCCTCATTCCTCCTTTTGGTTGGAGAACTTTTTTAAGGGGGGAGGAACCAACGCAGTAGCTTGCTACTGGGTTTACTGGGTTCTTCTAGCGTCGCCCATGTGTTGCACTACTGCAAGGGCCTGGCGCAACCCACCAATACCGTCTTAAATCATTTGATATGTCTTCCTAAATTGGATGACTATTATTTAAGTTCTAATGAGTCGTCTGTTTGGTAGTACTCGTATGTGAATAGGGATTGTTGTGGAAAAAGTTTGATTAGTACTTCGGCGCTTGGCTCATAATCGATCTTTTGCTCACAACTTCACAAGGGTATACTAATAACCAAATAGTAATCACCTAATTGAATCGCCATAAATTATGATACTTAAACTGTCACGACCTTCAAAAAGTTAATAAGTCACCAACTTCAATTATACATGTTATATAAGCGCTTATTATGCCCCTGCTCCTCTGTATGGACGAAATTGAGGAGTGTAATGGTGTTATGTTACCTTCGGGCACATCAAAATCTTTGGTTTCGGCTACTTGGAAGTTCTTTACCTTTATCAACACAAAAACAATTCATTATAGTAGTTGCCACTTGCATATGAACTAGTCTATAATTTATACTCTCATATAGTGCCATACACGCAATTTCCCAAATTATACACCTCATTGTATGTACATCATCCCCTGCACGTTGTTCTGCTTCTCTTTGCAAACAAACCCATTCCCCAAATAGACAATAGACACGACAAGTCACAAACTTACACCTTGAAACTGAAAAATACCCGACGCCCAAGTCCCAACAGCCCTGCATCTCTTCAAGATGTACTCCACTGCCGGTGGCAGTTAACGGCATTCAGCAAGGCCCGACCCATTGCTTTCACTCTATGTATTGTAAGTTACTAGTACTCACATCTCAATAACTCAAACTTACCCTTTAATTGTCATTTGATCAAGTTAAATAATCTTAAAGCTGATGTGATCGTAATTCAGTAATTAAGTTATGTCAAATGAGTTTTTTTACCGTTGGATGATTATTGTAGTAATTGCTTCTTGTTGTGAATTTTGGTGAATTGTTCATTGTTGTTATGTAAGGATTGGCTATTTTGGTACAATTTATAACTTATGTGAAGTTTAATTTTTGAACAGAAAGTCCTGGAAAGATTTTTTTCAAAAAAATAATTTCAAATGATGAAAGCATAGTGGAGAAGTTTGAGTAGGCCGAATGCAAATTGTACTCTTCGTTCCACTCCTTGCCCTGCAATGCCTAGAAAAACTTTTTTTTAGGGAAATGGCTAGAGAAACTGACTTGGATTATCTTCCATAAGACCTCAAAGAGAGGGGGGAAATGTCATAAATATCACCCCAATCGAAGAGATGCAATTAACCGGAAGTATTTGGCTAAAGGTTAACAAAGTCACCAATGAAGTTGTGATGGAATGCTTTCAAAGATGGAGACTCGTATAGAACGCTTGTAGCTTCCTAGTTTAATTTTATATTGAAAATGTAATGACACTTTTATTTTTCAAGCTCAAATTATGAATTATTGTTTAGATTTTTACTCCTATGACGATAATTCGATTTTAGATCTGCCACTAAAATGGATATATGTTGAATCTTTTCAGATACATAATCAGGGTCTATAAACAAAAGGATTGACGACCAACATTCTCGATTTTAAATCAGAAACATACCGATCGACTCATGGAAGTCATAACACTTAGGAAATATGAGTTATCAGATGTTAACGATTTCATGGAGTGGGCATGCAATGCTGAAGTACTAAAGTACAGCTACCTGATAGCTTGGATAGATCCTAACTCTACAAGAGAACAAGTAGAGAAATACTTCCAAGAAGCAATTATACCCCACCCATAGTTCCGGGCTATTTGCTTGAATGGTAAACCCATTGGCTTCCTATCCATCCAGCCAAAGACTGAAATGTGGGAGACGGGTACAGGTCTTTTCTCAGGTGCTCTAGGCCGCAACTATTGGAGCAAAGGCTTGATGACAATTGCTGGTAGGATGGCCGTCGAGGCCGCTTTCCGTGAGTTACCGCATCTATTAAGGATAGAATGTTTTACCGATGTTAGTAATAACTACGGTGTGCATAAGGCGGTTCAAAAGATGGGTTTTCTCAAGGAAGGTCTACTGAGGAAGTACTATTCCGTAAATGGAATAGGTTCTGATTATTTTGTGCATAGCATCTTATCTACGGATCCTATTCCCAAATCCGCTTTATAAGTTCAATTTTGCTGTGATCATGTTATTGTATGATTGTATGAACAATGCTAATTAGTTTGCCTGCTGTTCGAAAACTTGTTATTACTGTCAGCTGTGTCATGAATGGTTCATTGACATTTCCCTAACTTAATTTGTACCACTTAAGAAAAAATGATTGGTTGATTGCCATGCTATATTTTTTTTTTTGGTGTAAAGGGGGCACTGAGGCCGGTAAGAATCGAGCCCCCAACCTTAAGTGTTAAAGGTGTGCTATGTTTATCATAAATGATTGTTCGTATGTATTAAGCTTAAATGCAAAGTAGCAGGTGGTTAGTTTATTTTTGTCAAATATATACTCACATTTAATTTTAGCAGGCATAGGTACACTACACACTTCAATTAATTAAGTTCACCCATCATGGTATAGTTGCTCACAAAAAAGCACAAATTGTTTTTGTCACAGCAATTGTATCCTTTACGGCCTTAGCAACTACGTAGTTGAGTTTGGGTTTTTGACAAGGTTAACACCTCGTTTCTTCCAACCCATTCTTTATCTTCAGGTCTAATTCTTCCTTTGTTTCCCTCTCTAATATCTTGTTCTCTCTGGGTTCAATTTATTTTGAATTTTTGATCCCAATAATTAGACTGCATTATCAAGTTCGGAACTGTAGTCTTTGCACTGCGAAATATTAGAAGTGTAAATTTCTCAGTCGATATTATACACTCGCCAAAAACGCACATAATTAAGGGCTTAAGGCCATGTGATGGCATAGACGTACTACTTTCTTAGCTGGCTAGGTTAGGCAGCAACAATCATTCTCCTATATGCTCACTAATGATTCAGTCTCCTTCTAGACACTAGTAAGATGAGATAGAGAAATTCACATGTAGAGATAGTTTGAGTAATTTCCTTTTACTTGTTCTAAATTTGACTTGAAGTGGTTTTAGATGCCATGTGATTGAAGCAGCTGGAAAAGATGAAGAGGCCAACCATGTGTCCATGCATTAGCGTTTCTTGATCGAGTGTCCAACAAGTTCACAAGAAATAGAAATATATGTGGAAATGGTTAAGTGACTTAAGTCATGTGTGAAGGAACACAAACCATCGAGAATTTATGTTGTAGAAGTACGTACATCGAGTGCTATGTCCTTCAAATCGCTCTCTGGATTTTAGTAACTTCTGGCCGGAATCACTTTCTCGTCCCCAAGTGCAAGAAAAAGTGAGATCGATCGATCGATCTCTGTCATTGAAAGGGAAAAAAGAGCGTGCGTTGAGAGTTGAACTAAACGTCCCACATAGCTCACAGAGAGAAAGGCGAAGCACAGTAGAGTATAAACACAAACTGCGTCCCAAAGATCAAAGCATACCTTTCTCGGCCTTTTGGCTAAGATCAAGTGTAGTATCTGTTCTTATCAGTTTAATATCTGATATGTGGGTCATAGACCCACACGATATTAAATTAATTTTTTAAGGGGGAGAAACCACCACAGTAGCTTGCTATTGGGTTCCTCAAGCGTCGCCCATGCGTTGCACTACTGCACGGGCCTGGCGCACCCCTCCAATACAGTCTAAGCTTGATACATCAATTTGAATTTAACTAAAATTTTATACCGCAGGTGTTTCTTTTTGTCCTCGTCTTGCCACCATGGCGGTCTTATATTATAGTGTCCCAAACGGCCACCCCATTTCCCTGTAGTGATGCGACTTTGTCTCTGGGTGTACAACTGAATTGTGACATGAGGTCCCATTAATTTTCTGATTCGAAGTTGCATTTTGCTTATGAGTCGTCTGTTTGAGTACTCGTATGTGGGATTGTTGTGGAAAAAAATTGATTAATACTTCGGCACTGGGAATTCATAATCGATCTTTTGAATCACAACTTCACAAGGGTCAACTATAGTCTAATAACCAAACTAGTAATCACCTAATTGAATCGCCATGATTGAAGATCGAAGAAAATTGACTTGCTTGCACTTGCAGACAACTACAACAAAAGCCAAAAGAATATGAAATATAATGGAATTAGATACAACCAATAGTAGGAGAGAGGGCGCGAGGTATCAATTATCAAAGTAAGGGCATGTTTTTTTTTCTAACTCTAGTGAATTGAATTGAACTTAACTCATTGAACTATAATCTATTTTTTGTTTAATTGTTTTGATCCACAATTACTTATTGAAACCTATAAATATTGTAATTTTTATAAATTACTTAATGAGATCTTTCTTATGATCTAAAAAGAAGTATAAATGGATATCGGTGTCACATTTTCTTAAAATTGAAAGAAACGAGATGAATTGAACTTTACTTAAATATTTAGAAGTTGTAAAAAAATAACATGGCCTAACTCATCTTTCTTTTCTTTACGTTTAATACAATTCTTTTTGGTAGTTGCCACTTGTGAATAAACTAGTCTTATAATGTACACAAAAATTTCTGTAAACCCGTTTTATATAGGCAAAATTGATGGAAATAATCCCTACTTGGGGCGATTTTCTCGAAATAATCCCTACTTGGGATATAGCTGGGAATAATCCCTACTTGGGCACATGTGTCCGATAGTGGTCCTACATTGACGACGTTAAAAAAAAATACAAACCGTTAAGTTTTTTCATACAATACCGTATAAATATACTATATACATAAAAAATGAACAAATACCCATTATTTTTAGGCAAAATTGCTGGGAATAATCCCAGCAATTTCGCCTAATTTTTATATATATTTTATATTGTAAAATAAGGGTCAAAAATAATCTTTTATATATTATTTTTGAATCTTATTTTCTAACTTTTTTCTAAGAAATCACCCTTTTTACTTTTTATTAGAATTTTTTTGAAAATATGGTTTTAAAAAAAAGTTACAAATGTGTTTTTGACAAGAATTTCTTAAAAACTAAAATAAATTTTGTACACCTTCAAAAAAATTAAAAAGTGGTTTTTGGAGAAATAATAATAAATTAAAAAGTTTTATTTTATTAATTTTTTTCAGAAAAAAATGTAAAAAAAAAGTATAAAAATTAAATTTTACTGTAAATTTTATAAAAATTAAATTTTTATAAAAAATATAGTTTGTAATTTTTAATATAAATTTTATTAAAAATATGTTTTTTAATTTTTTATATTAATTTCGATTAAAAAAATAAACCATATTTTCAAAAAAAATTCTTAAAACAAAGTATAAAGTTTTTTTTGTTTTTTTTTTCAGCATTTTCAAAAATTTAAAATTAGAAAAAGTATAAAGTGTGATTTATTAGAAAACAAATTTAAAAAAGATCTTAAAAAAATATGTTTTTTTTTCAATATTTAAAAAATAATATAAAAACAATACTCCGTATGTATTTTGGTCATTTTGTATATATATACTGTATTGTACGAAAAAAAGTTAACGGTTTATATTTTTTATTTTTAACGCCGTTCATACAGGACCACTGTCGGACAAAGGTGACAAGTAGGGATTATGCCCAAATACATGTGCCCAAGTAGGGATTATTCCCAGCTATTTCCCAAGTAGGGATTATTTCGAGAAAATCGCCGCAAGTAGGGATTAGTCCCTGCAATTTTGCCTTTCATATATGAGACTGATCAATGCATTATTGGCCCTCCATAAGTCACTGTAACCATTCGAGGGGTCAGTTTCGGTTAGGAAGTCCTTGGTACACCAGGTGTATCACCCGGTATACGTGCACATCGGATTAACCTAAGAATTATAGGATTAAGGCGCGTTCGATACCATGTATGTTGTAATACATTTTTTGCATTTCTTAAACCGGCAATATAAATTGTTAAATATAACTAAATAATTAAAGTTTCTTCTAATTGAGATATACAATAATTGTTTAAATTGTTTATGAAAGTAAATTTCATAACTAACCAAGACATTTAATTGGATTTATTCGGGTTTGGTTAAAAGTGGCTCGGGTTAAAATGGGTTCAGGTTTAGCTATTTCGGGTCAAAAATTGGTTCGATTCAGTTTACTTCGGGTTTCGGGTTGAATTCGGGCCGTCAATTTCGATTCAAAATGGGTGTTCGGTTCGTGCTAGAACGGGTTGGCCCATTTTGCACCTCTATTCCGGGTCTATAAATAAAAGGGATGCGACCATCAATCTCCATTCTCGACTCCAGCGCAAAGCTTTTATCCACATACTACATTCTCATTACATCTATATTATATAGTAAGAGAGGCTACGGAGAGAGAAAACTGGATGAGCCCTGCCTTTTATAATCCAGTTAATGCTTATGTGTAAACTTGGGGTTGGCTGAAAACTGTAGTTAAACTAAAAAAGTTGCCTTAAATTAATTAATTAATTTTTTTAAAAAAAAAGTCTTCGAAAAACGTCAAAAAGGAAAGAAAAAAAAAAGAAATCTGGTGAATATTGATTTTTTTGGAAAAAATCAAAATTTGTAATGATAAATAGAAAGTATTTTCATTAAATTTGGAATAAAATTTTTTTAAGATTTAAATTAGAAAGAAAATAAAATTTATGCCATATATAAGAAATAATTTTAATAAAAATCTGACATTCAGAATTATTTCCTTGAAGAAAAAAAAAATCGCTTAGTTCTAAAAAAAAAAGAAGCTTGGAAGCAACTCACCAATTACAAGGACAATTGCCGAACGATGCTAACGATGTTACCTATAACTCTACAAGTCCATGAGATACTTGGAGGACGGGTGCAAGCAAGTAATGTTTTACACGTCATAAAAATTATGTAGAGCTATATTTAACTTAATTGAAGTTGAAAATTGCTCAGTTAAAAGAACCTAAGCTTAATTAGATTAAACGCAAATGGAATGAAATAAAAATACTACTAAGCATTTGACTAAGTTGTACCAAAATTAACGAGGGAAAAACTAAACTAAACAGGTAGAACATGTTGAAATGAAATGAATGGATTAAAATTAACTAACCTAGATGAAACTATGAACCCAAGTTCTCGGAAACAACCTCTTTATTTTCTTAAATAGGGGTAAGGTTGCATACATCCTGACCCCGAGCACCCCCATTGAATGGGATTACACTTGATTGTTGTTGTTGTTGTTGTTGTTGTTGTTGTAGATGAAACTAAGGCTCTGTTTTGTTCGGCTGGTTGGAAGCTTAATTGTACTGAACTTAACTAAAAACAACTGAACTTAACTTTTT
>ONZK01001988.1:66283-86531 GCA_900322385.1 Pharnaceum exiguum | reverse complement strand
TTCCCTCGCAAGAGGGTAAAGCCCTACAAATCTTAGTCTAATTTTTTTATTATTAATTTAGTTATTATACTGGCTAACATCCAATTGTCGCCCTAAAAAAAAAGCTACTAAAATGTCCAGTAACAAAAATTGTTTGAAGCCATTTCATGTATGTTACTGGTTTTTCTCATATACTTGTGTCCGCTATGTGTTATTAATCAATATTTTCGGTCATTGATATGTCTCACATATAACACGGGTTCACACAATTTTTTGATTTTTTATATATACAAACATCTCTTTTATAGAATCACAAAAAAATTACTGATCAAAACAAATGATTCTACTTTAATCATTAATGACTCACAAAAAGATTTCCAACCATTTTAATTCACAAATTAAGGGAGGAAAACATGGATGAACTTTAAGTCTTATTCAATGACAGTATGAAACGAACATTTGGACTGGGCTTTAGGCAGTCCTAAAAAATCAATGACATTGGAAGATTGTGACCAACCCAATAAACTACCCAACTGGCCAAGTGCCCAGATCGCACTCTAAATCTTCAACATAATTGAAAGTTATTATCAACCACTCGTATCATCTTTTGATTATTCCTGCCTTGAACTCTTTATTATTAACACAAAAAAAAGAACCGAAAGAAAGAGAAAGGATTACA
Source organism: Pharnaceum exiguum (assembly GCA_900322385.1). Classification (NCBI taxonomy): domain Eukaryota; kingdom Viridiplantae; phylum Streptophyta; class Magnoliopsida; order Caryophyllales; family Molluginaceae; genus Pharnaceum; species Pharnaceum exiguum. The sequence continues at coordinate 85,873 of ONZK01001988.1, read as the reverse complement.
CACAAACACACAAAGCCAAGAGAAACACGCGCCAGAAGCCAAACAACATCACCACTTCACTTGGTCCCACATTGCCGCTTGGGTAGTTGGGTTAAGTTCCCATTATATAGATCATCCATCATTTCATGGGAGGCTTATTTAGCACAGGAAAGAACAATTTAAGCAAAGAAGAGCAAGAAATGGCTTTGGAAAAGACTAAAACCCTCGTTTCTTCCACCCCTGTTTTTGTCTTCAGGTCTAATTCTTTCTCTTTCACTCTCTAATCTCTTGTTCTATCTGGGTTTTTTTTTGTTATTCCTTTTATTTAATGGTTGCAATATAAAGTTCGGATTTTTAACTCTTGATCCATTTGTGGGTCAACTTTTTTCTCTTTGTGGTTATTTACTTGTAGATGATAATCTAAACTTTGGTCCGTGGTACTTTAGAGAGTGTTATATCTATGTGATTATGTTGTTGACTTTGTCTTGGATTAATTTATTTGCACCTCCATCCAATTTTTGTAAAAAAAGGAGAAGAAAGAATGATATGTTTGCATCTATAGTTCTGTTGGGTCATTCTTCCTTAGTGAAGTGGTTCTGTTTGCATCTTAGTGAAGTAAAGTAGAAATGGAAAACTATTTTGTTACAGCTGATGCAAGGGAAATATAGTCAAATATACAACTGACCACTGATGTAGTAGAATGGTTTACTAATGTAATTACCTTTGCGCCTCAGAGGTAATGAACTAGAATTTTGATGATGTATTCATATTTAAGCTTTCAGTTGCAGTCTAGCAATTGTCAATACTCGTGAATTATGATGATAAGTACTCTCATCAAGCCTATGCATCATCAACAATATAGTTTTTTCTTTAATGAACATCAACAACTTAGTTTTTGTTCCATATCTATGGGTAGAAATGCCCTGAAATAAGTACTTGAAGGGTTGATCTTTGATTTCGGGAGGTTCTATTTCCCAAAGGAAGAGCGTCGGATTGAAGTCCTAAGCATAAGGATGCCTTGATGTCAGTGCGGGTCTGATTGCGATAGGATAATAGGCACCTCTGTTAATCTGTCATGAACTTGCTCTGACGTTCAATGTCGGTAGCTTAGCTTCACCTAACCCTCATCAGGCTAGGAAATCTTATCAGGGGCCATAAACTGTTTAAAGAATCATTTTCCATGGGTGAAGGAATCTGTCTTTTGCTTTCGACTTTCACTACTTGCATTTTACAAATTCTTTCAATTCTTTCTTGTCAATCTGCGCACTGCCGACACTTAGTATCTGAGAACATTTAACTATTTAAGATGTCCATATATTGCTTCAGATGATCTTATCGTCTATATATTATGATATGATATGCAAATATTTAAAAGCATAGCTGATCTTGCTTTTCTTACTTGTTTTTATATTCTGCAGTAAAACATATTGTGGCTTCTGCACTAAGGTCAAAAAGCTCCTCGAACAGCTTGGTGCTTCTTACCAGGTTATGGAACTGGACCAGGAATGTAAGTGTTACATACTAACCACGAATGCGCTAGCTAGTGTATGTTATACATTATATAAGTAACCATACTGCTTGTTGCAAGTTCATTTCCATCTATGATGAATTGACATCTTGAAAGAAGAACGTGTTCATGACATCATGAGTGATATGATCAGACGAGTTTCTTGAACATGAGGATGCATAGCTAGATTGATTCATATCTCAACTTATTTTGGGTTATATTTTCGTAACCCTTTGACTGAATCCTCCACAGCCGATGGAGATGCTATCCAAGCTGCACTTCTCGAGTGGACTGGGCAGAGGACGGTGCCAAATGTCTTCATAGGAGGGAAGCATATTGGTGGTTGTGATGGTAATAAACGTTATCCTTGCATATCCCCTCCTTTAGTCCAATCTTTGTAACAATGTTGACCTAATTTGTGGCTTTTGTCGCAGCTGTGATGGCGAAAAACCAAGCAGGCCAGCTTGTACCTATGCTTACTGATGTCAAGGCAATTGCCGTGGAATCTGAACAGAAGGTGTCCGCTTAAGCTTTGAATTGAGCGGAGGGCATGCGAGGGTTCAAACTTGTAGTTACATTCAACTTTGTTCCCTAAAACGAATGTGAAATTGCTTATGTTTAACTTTGTGATTGAGATAGAATGTTACGCTTGTAGTGTGTGGTATTCTGGAAGCTTGTATGAAGTGATTATAGAATAAGGTCTGTACGAACTGATACCAGTTGCATCATCAAGCATTCTAATTACAAGCTGCATTGAATAATCGTATATAACTTTTGCGGTAATCTATGGCTACTTTAACTTTGGTAGAAAAATCACAATCTTTGTAAAAAGAGACAACAGTACGTTGTACACTTCATCCTTGCTGCCGTGTATATTACTTCTCTTAAACTTATTGGCCACATCTCAAATTTTTGTGCGGCGAAATATTCCATGTGATACAGATGTAGGTATTGTGGATAACCATACAAGAAATACAGTCAAGAATGTGGGTAAACTAAAAACTTCCGATTCTAGATGTGTGGTCAGATGTACATTCGCTAGCACCAACATACAACTACAACAGAACTCTATACACCAGCAATCAACTCCTATGTAGGAGACTAGGAGAGATCAGACTGCAACTGGTACTGCCGCTGCTTGGACGCTCTGTAAGCAAAAATAAACCGAAGTTTACTGTCGTTAGACAAAATCCTTCATTGCTCTCAACGTAAAAGAAAGGGACTCAATGACAACTTACTTACATTTGATATCTGAATCCAAGACTCCAATGTCTTCAAAGCCTTTCCTGATGCTTGGGTTTCACGAGCAAGGGCGACTCCTTCGCCAAGGGTATTGACCTTGCCACAGACCAACAGTGCAGCGGCTGCATTTAGGACCTGATTTGCAAAAGAAAAATCGCTTGATCATTGAAACCAGATAAAAAGATATAACTAAAGTTGAGGCTTTGAAACAAAGATGCTACAGAAATGTAGATTGTGTTCACAAATCGAACAGTGTTTGGAGCTGAAAACCCCCATTAAACAGACAAGGGCGAAAAATGATGACTTAAATGTTTTTCAGCAGTGTGATTAATAGTAAAGCAGTGCACAAATTGGTGACTGACTCGAACAAAAGCATGCAACAAGCTCGCTGCAACAGAAATGTGATCACATTTCATGATAAGAGAGTAAACTTACTAATGCGTCAGCTATGGATCCTGTCTCCCCTGATAGAACACGCTTCAGCACCTCTGCATTATACTCTGGGCCACCTCCCCGCAAATCTTTTAGAGTGCAGCGTGGAATTCCAAAGTCCACTACAAAATCACATTTGAGATCAGGTGCATTCACAACAATTTTGATAAGAAAAGTACACATGTCATTGTTCATTACAACACATACATGGATCGAAAGAAAACTTCTCTATCTTCTGTGGAGTCACATCAAGAACCACTCCGGGTCCTGTAAACATGAATTTAAGCGTTATCATCTTGACATTCCTAAAATTACATGTATATATGCACGAGGAGAAGACCTTACCCAACGGGCTCATTTCATCTAACCCCTCTGAATGGACTACCAGTGCCCTCTTCATCCCAAACCTTTGAAGCGCACCAGCTATTTTAGGTACCTGATGTTACATTTACGAAAAAGGGGAATAAAGAAAGGATTTGATATACAACAATGATTAACCATTTGTTGCAAAATCATTAATACCAAATACAGTTACTTACCAGCTCTTCTGAGTACACTCCAACAACAGCATAAGGCACTCGAGCAGGATTCAACATTGGGCCTAAGATGTTGAAGACAGTCTTTACTTTTAGTTTCTTTCTAATCGGTCTCACCACCTTCATTGCAGGATGATAGATGGGAGACATCATAAAACCAATCCCAGCTTCTTGCACACAACTTTTTATTCCCTAATTGCAATGAAATAAAACAAGTAAGCTCAGCCATATCAATGATGTAACACAAATTATACTATTTAAAATAATATCCAGATAGTCGAGCACTTCACAAGCACTCCAAATCTTAGAAAGTTGCATTTAAGAAGATATAACAGGGTTCCAATAGAAAGTATAAAAAATAGGGTACCTCTGGCCCTAACTCAATAGAAACTCCCAACTCTTCTAACACATCAGCACTCCCACACGCTGAAGAGCTTGATCTATTTCCTTGCTGTAAAATAAACACAAAACCACATGTCATCATTAGACCTCAACAGCCCTATTCCCACCCCTCAGGACACTTTACACAACAACCACAATTTTCACAAAAGAAATGGATAGAAGACAACCTTAGCCACTCTAGCACCACAGGCAGCAGCGAGAATGGATGCACCAGTCGAGATATTGACGGTATTCGCCCCATCACCACCTGTACCAACAATATCAACAACATCCCCCAAACCCTCCACCTTCGTACAATGCTTCATCATTGCATTTGCAAGTCCAACTATCTGCAATCCACGCAAAGCTCCCATAAATCGTTCAACTAACCAAACACTTCCAAAATTCAATCTCAACAATCATATTACACTATAACTTTCAGTTCCAATCATGAAAATATATGAACCATTAATACAAGTAATAATAGTTGCTAAACTCGCCAACTAATCTGAAGTTATACCTCCGTCCCAATTCAGTTGTTACGTTGACTCTGTGATGAAATCACCAAGTAAAAACTACCTTAATCCGCGTTCTTTTACACTTACTTTCCCTAACTTTCGCTTCAGTTCAATTAAGTTCAGTTTTGCATAATTAATTTCAGTTAAGCCATTCTAAATACTTTCTACGAAAATTCAGTTCAGTTCAATCAAGTCAAGTCGGCTACATAAAATTCAGTCCTAAAGAATGGAGCTTTACAATGTGGGTGTCCCACATAACAGATTTTCAACTAATCTCATGTTATCAAAATCCATATCTTCCAATATATCAACACCAAAATAACAAAAGTCAAGATTTTGACCTTTGCCCATCACTTCACAATAAATTCCAATTTAAAAAAACAATCATAACCCATTTTACTTGTCATGTTTTTAATCCTACCCATCACATAAAAAATGGAAATTGAATTAAATAAATTAAATGAAAATGGAGAAGATTAACTTACCTCTTCAAAGGTTTCACCTTTGGCTCTCAAAAGAACAAGAAAAGCACTAATCAAAGCTTCATCAGGTTCACTCAGTAGAAAATCCAATGAATTCTCAGCTTCTAATACTGACAAATCATTCCCATTCACCAAACTCTCAATCAACTACAACCCACCAAACACAAATAAAAAAAAAAGAAAAGTCAATAAATGATTGCAAGCTATGCAAATGGGCATTAAATTCAGCTGCAGAAAACATAATAAATAAAACAAAATAAATGAATGAATAAACAAATATAAATAATAAATGCAGAAGTATGGGGAGAGTATGATATACTACCTGTGGGAAAGAGGAGGAAACAGAAGGTGGGGATTGACCGTTATGACAGTTGGTGATGATGGTATTGGTGGGTAAAGACTTGATGAGTTTGGGGTAAAACGGTGTCGTATTATCATGGGGTGTTAGCAAAGGGAGGAAATGGGTTTTGGAAGGTGGGTTTTGGTTTTTGAAGAGAGAGAATGGAGTGGAGATTTGGTTGATCGTTGCCATTGTAATGAAATGTATGTCAACGAATGGTGTCCTTCGTTGTGTTTGTGTAGTCTATATTTGTATTTGTATTGTCTGGGAGTACACAAGACTAGACTGACTGGACTCACTGGTAATGCACTAATGCCGTAAAGGTTAGGTAGCAATTAAATAAATAGAAATTGTGTAGCGGGGTCATTATTGTATAATCGAGGGTTAATTATTAGGGTAACTTTATCCCTATAACTTTAACCCAAGTTGTAGGGATAATCTTGCTACAACTCTCACAAAGTTGCAAGATATGAATACCCCATCTTGCAACTTTCTCTCTCTTTTTCAATAAATGCTAGCTCAATATTATATTCCATTTCTCCTCAAAATATGCATATCCAAGCTTTATTTTTAAAGAACAAAACATTAACACAAATTTAAAGGAGTTGTATGAAAGTTGTAACAAAGTTGTAGGAATAATGTGGAAGTGGAAATAGAGTTGCAAGATGATGTGGCATGCATAGAAATTTGTGAAGAGTTGTAAGTGAGTTGTAGGGATAAACTTGCCCTTATATAGTCGATGGGTCATTAGTATCCAATCTCCCTTCACGCAAATTTTTGTGTTAGAATAAACTAGAGCTAACAGCAATTGTGATCTCAGCGTTAGGACTATGGACTTCTGACTTTGTGAGTAGCAATTAAGTACTTGCTTGCAATTTTCCAATCACACATGGATGATGGAACATATCAGAAGTTATGGATCATGCCATGATCCAAATTTGAGTCAGCAATTACAATATGAAGTTCTGTATAAAATTATTTAAAGAATTGTTTTGTAGTTTAATGCTAAGAAATAAATGAATAATTTTTCTAAATATGTAATTAGTAAGTAATTATTTTAAATTTCATGTTAAAAGAACTTGCTGATTATTTTCCTTTTCTACAAGATTTTTATAATTAATACATATTAATTGACCCGAGTACCCCCATTGAATGGGGATTTACGCTCGATTGTTTTTGTTGTTGTTGTTGTTTTTTGGTGTAAAGGGGGCACTGAGGCCAATAAGAATCGAGCCCTCAACCTTAAGGGTTGAAGGTGTACTCTCTACCACTTGAGCAACTCTCTCTTCATTGAGATATTAATTGACCAACTCTTGTATTGCACATTGAGATATTGATATGTCATTAAAAAAATCGTTTTTGGCGAGGTACTTAGTATACCCGTATTTGTGAGTGTTTGACTTTTTGGAGCAATTGAATGGATTTGGGAAGTCATTAGTCAATGTTGTACTAAATGTTTTGTTCTATGATCTTGATTTCCATACAAGAGACTTTAAATTTTCGTTTTGGATGGAACGATAGCCTTTGACCCTTTGTCAAATGATAGATATCATACCTTCAACATATAAGGTTGGGGGCTCGATTCTTATCCGCATCAATGCCTCCCACACACAAAAAAAAAAACAAAAACTAGCTAGTTAGGTTTTCAAAATAGGTCGTCAAAAACACATGATTGGCATCATCTACCATCTGATGTGTTTGTCATCTCAACTGCATATCATATAGCGGGGGGAACTTCTATCTTGTTTTCCGTAATCAAGTGGCTGCTAATTGAATTTTGGTGATGAATGTCACAAGGTTTGGTTCATGCAAACAAATGGCATTAGTCATGAAGTAGGCAAGTAGCACTATTATACACGCATCTCTTTCTTTCAATGTAAAAACTTGATTTATTTTGTCCATTCGAGGTCAACTGCTTGCTGTATATGACGAAATATACATCCATACAGTACTGTTTACCCGGCCCGTATGACGTAAATGCATGCTGAATAGAAATGCAGCCTATAGATTACATATTCGAATATTATTGGCCAGCTGCAGAGCATATCCCATTGCAGTTTCGAGTTTGGCACCTTCAATTGTACATATATTGTAAACAAAAAGAGTGTAAATCTCCATTCAATAGGGGTGCTAGGGGTCGAGATGTATATTACTTTACTACTTAAGTTTAATACAAATGGGTTGTGAACTTGTGATTCTAAGTTCTAACAATGTGAAAATCACTTTTAAATAGGATTCTATAAAATTAGCCTTCACACTTCACTTAGACACTTGCAGATTGGATACGCCTATACATCAAGACAATAGGATTAAAAGATTGATCACTGATATGCCAGTCCAAGGGGGCGGAGAAGTAAGGGGAACAAAATTGAACAAGGATTCACAATTGCTTAATTTCACTTGCTGCATTATGCACCATAAGGGCAACGGTAATGGTGAACGTATAAAATAACCCCCAAAAGAAGTCCTGCACTCATGGTTGCATTGATCATGTTTAGTAAATGATGTTGTACTTCCTTCTAGTTTCGCCCTTGTTGATCAAGTTGTCCATAAGGCCAACGAAAATAACAAGCCTGCAAAGACTTTAGAAACGAACCAACCCCTTCTTATTAGACTGAAATTAAAAGAGTTGACAAAAAGAAAAGACCACAAAGCTATGTAATGGGTATATCCTCCGATTACAACACTTGTAACTTTGTAACTTGTAAGTGATTTAAAGAATCAAGTGGACAGTTTGTTTGACTAACTCTAAACTGAAGAAGAAATTCCCACGGTTTACTATACAATATGATGACTACAATTCCAAAAATGAAAGGGTTACCTGGTAAGACTACACTAGCCGAGTTACTTGAAACACTATCTTCAGACGTTAGTTCTTCAACTGCAAAACAGAAACATCCATGATAAATTATGGCAAAAATAACAGTAATGGCCGAATAATGAGCTATCAGCCTAGGAAATGAGAGAAGCTAGAAAGCATGATCGCTGCTCGATCAGAATGTGTCAGATTGATCAAAATTGGACGGAATTGCAAATTGATTTTCTGTTATAAATAATCAAGCAATCACTGCATAAACATGAATTACCTATTTAATTCCTGCACTACCACCATGTATGTATCAAATATTGTGAGTAAACCAGGATGCATCTCACTAGATTAGATCACTAAGCATATATGCTATAACCATTCAAACATTACTATCAATTTATCAAAATATCAACCGCTGAAGTAAGGATTGAAAACAAGTACGTACGGCATCCGGTATGCAAACTTATTGAACATTTCCTCCATTAAGGGTGTATTTTGATCGGCCGAAAAAATATGATATGAAACTGAAGTGAATCGACTACAGACGAACAAAACATAGCCTAAAATTAATGTTATACTAGCTTGTATGTTAGTGCCACATTATCTAAGTGGACAACTGCCTATCAAATGTACTCCGAATCAATTACCAAAGACAATAGTCCGTATAATTAAACAAACATATGATCCCAACTAATTACCTGAAACAGTATCACAATTGGAGGTGGAATTCCAAGTACCACAGAAGCACAACTCAGTGATCCCATCCTTCTCATCACCACTATATCCACACGTGCCACGAGTTGCTTCACACGATTTACAAAACGCATCATGCCCTTGAACCGAATACTTCACACGTATGCCATAAGACCACTCGTGTGGCCCATCAGACTTCAATGGGGCCAAACTATAAGCACTACTATACCCTTGGCATTCAAGTCTTGTTAGATTAATCCCAAAGGTCGGCCCAATTTCGTCAAACCCAACAGTACAACATTCAGGTGGGCCTGAACCGTAAGCCAAGCCCACTTGAGTCGGGGGAATAAACCCCCAAGCAGGGCAATTGTAGTAATCTTCACATCCTAGACCTGAAATGTTCCTACAAGGTATGCGCTTGGAGGGGAAACCTTGGAAGAGTGGTGACTTTGGTGAGCATCCAATTAGCAAGAACGCATTTTCAGCTGCTGGAGTCAAGTATGGACCTCGCCATGGCTCGACGACGAACCCATTTCCTCGAGAACCGAGCACGATCGAGTTGCATGTTGACATGTGAGGGTCATTGAGTGTCAATGATTGGAAGGCATAGTCAATGTCTAGGACCCTGTATGACCCTGAACTTATATGGAACATGAGGACGTCGTTGATGCAGTATAGAAGATCGCGGTAGCCTGGATGCCCGCATCCATTTTTTATCCCGAATGGATAGTCTATCGTTATGTTGCCACAGTAGGATCTGCATGCATTAGGATGACTAAAACTTGAAGTAAATGAGACCAAAAGTGGAGATAGTAATGTTACTAAGAGTGTAGTTGCCAGGAGAGAATTCATTGGCATTTGATTAGCTGATCGATAATATGATACTAGCTTATGATCATATGATGAGAGATTGGTCGGACATGAGCAGGATTTAGCTATATGAGCAGAAGTAACAAGACTAGCTAGCTACGTGAGTACTAGACTACTAGATGAAGGTTATGGGATACTTTGCTTGAGAAGGTAAACAAGTGACTTTATTCCTTGGATTTATAGTAGTAGGCTGAAGAATCTTTGATGAATTGTTGATGAGTTTTCTTACTACTGCTATATTTCTGTGCTAAACTATTTGTTTCTGGCCAAATGCATATCCTAGAAGTCTAGAACTTTTGTTTTACTTTGGCAAAGCTTTGCTTAGACTTGCTTTTTCCCTTCTTGTTTGGAAACTGTCAAGTCCTCTCCCAAGCTTTTCCAATTCTTTCCGCACCATTCTTTCATCCAATATCTCCATTTGAATCGGCGTATAGTGTACATAAAAGTATGTATGGACGATCGGTGTGAGTGTGTGACTTGTTAAGGTTGCATACTCCCTATACCAAGATCGCTATTGAGGTCCCAAAAAATAATATTTTTGTGATTTGTTTTAAAAAAATAATTGATGAACAATCAATTACACTTAAACACGAAATTTTATTAAAATCTCTAATTTTGAGCTCTAAAAAATTATGAGGCTCAATTTAAGAGGACCAATAATGGATTAATCTCCGGTGTGAAAATCAAGGCCGAAACTAACCAGTCAAGCTAAGCTTGGTCATTCACAAGTGACATGCTTTAGTTACTTGCATTAGTCTTTACCTCGTAGTTAAAACTTAAACTTGCATATCCTAGGCCTCGAGTTCTAAAATTACACCCTGATAAAACGATAATACATGTAATAATAGAAAAACGGTTCCTAAATCCTAAATTCCTAATAAGTACTAACCTATCTTTTTCAACGTTCCATGAAAAAGAATTTTTTTTTTTTTGATGGAACATGAAAAAGAAATTTTAGCTGTATGTGTTAAAATTGAAACAACAACAACAAAAAAAAAACAATAGCAGGTCCATTTTTTTCCACAGTGAAAGTGTTAAAATTAGAAACTCGTTTTACTACTTTAAAATGAAAAAAGAAACGAAATGGAATTAACTATACGGTGCGTATTAAGCTCCATTGAGGCAATAACAGATCACTCCAAGAACCAAAAGCCCTTTGTAAAACCTCCCAAAAAACCTTCAACTGAAAGATCAAAAAACATTTCTCCTCATTTCAATTTCCCAATCTTTGAAAATCTGTTTACATTTCCATTCAAATAAATGGAAGCCCCTGAAAAATCAGAGGATACTGCCCCAGCAGCTGTAAGTAAAACTTCAATCATTCCATTTCATTTTCTTTTATTTATGATCATTTGTGTGTTCTGTCCATTTTCTCAGTTGGGTTTTCTATTTAGCCATCTGGGTATCTGATGTTATTAATTATGAAGCTAAATGCCTTTTGGGTTTGTTGGGAAATGTTATAAAGTTTTGATCTTTGGAGTGTTTTTGACTTTGTGGGTAGGTTTAGCTTGCACCCAGAATTTATTTATTTATTTGGATGTGATGGTGAAGTTGTTGTGGATATATTCATGTGTTGGTGCAAAGCAATTTGAGCTGTATATAGAAAAAAAATTCTAGGAAAGGGAAAAAAGAAAAAGATGGAATTTTGAGAGTGGTTTGTTTGTTTTTGATGTGATTGTGGGAAAATGTTAATATATTTGCTTTTGTTTAAGTATTTTATAGTCACTGTGAATGAGAGGAATTTCGGATTTTGTATGTTCATCCTTTTACAGTTGTAGGCTTGACTGCTTGTACCAGAAATGTGTAAATGTTGTTGTTGACAGTGTTACTGAATGCTAGAATAGCTAAGTTTAGAGAGGCTGCAATTGTATGTCATTTACTCTGTTAGAGATCAGCAGCGGCGTGATCAACCCGTACTGCTCGTATGGCTAGTGAATTCGCCCGCTCATGAGATATGAGTTTTGTGCTATCTGAGTTATGCTGGGATGGCTGGCTTCTGTACATGCCTTTTCATCAGTCTATGATTTTTGCAGGTGACTCGGAAGTTAGCTGGAACTGTTAACTGGGGGACAGCGACTGTCATGGGGATATTTGGAGGCTTGTTATATGGTGGTGCCAAGGAAGCAGCTGCCTCTGTTGTGAGTTTCATGATTGGTTTTGAATTTCAATCTTCTCTATTTCACTTCCATATCGATTGGTTTGATTTTTTTTGGACATTGTTTCCAGAGTAAGGATGCTGAGTTGACTCTAAAGCTTGGGAGTACACCTGACAAGCGTGAGCAGTATCGGATGATGAGAGATGCAATGGAAAAGAGGTTCGTAAGAGTTACTCGTGGATCTATTATTGGAGGAATCCGTCTCGGAATGTTCACTGCTGCATTCTATGGTGTTCAGAATCTGCTTGCTGAAAAGCGAGGAGTTCATGATGTGTACAACATTGCTGCTGCTGGCTCTGCCACAGCTGCCACATTTGGCCTGATAAGTAAGGCCTCAATACTTAACTTGGCACTGTACAGATAAAAAGGTTAAACATGATATTTGAATTATTTTCTTTTTCAAGTCTAATCTCTAGTTGAAATTGTACCGTGACTTCCATGAATGACCATGTTAGCCATCACCAATACTAAAAAAAAAAAACAAGGCCTTGGCGCCTTGCTGATCTCTAGCCATCTATTATTGAGCTTATCATGTGACATGTTCTATGAAGACATCTATAGTGGATGCGTCCATATTTGATCCTTGAGTCATCATTATTCCACTCCCAATACATGTGGGCTGTAGCCTCTACTGTTCACTTGTCGACTTGCAGTTGGTTTTTTGGTAGCCTGAATGTTCTGTTTTAGCAACAGAATAGTTTATGGATTTCTTGGCAACCTTATGAAAAGTATTCAAATAGTTAGTCAGAGGATGACTAATGCTCAGTAAAGAATGTGATTCGTTGAGATATTACAAAATGGAAAAAAGAATGTGAATCATATCTATGTACAAATGCTTTTGCAAGTATATGCTTGTGCGTGGTCAAAGTTCAGAGCGATGGGTAAGTGATCACCGGTCACTATAGATTGAATGGAAAGCTGAGAGAATATCGTAGTTATTTGCAGTTCTTGTATAGATTTAAAGATTGCTGTTGCCAAAACAAATTCAAAATGCTGAAGGGTCTACAGATATAGCTGCTTCTGTCATCTGATTATGAACCTTTTCTGACTTCTGTTGAGCTTTGACCTTAGCAATTTGGGTTTCAGTGCCAGGATCTCTCGTTTGGCGTGCCAGAAATGTCATGCTGGGCTCAGTTCTGGGGGCAGTCTTTTGTTTCCCTATCGGTAATCTATCATTCATCCATTTGCCTTCTGAAAACTTGTAGTGTAACATAATAACCTTGACTGTGAATGATGACCTCACTCTCTGTGTCGTATAGGTTGGGCTCATTTGAAGCTGGTAGAAAAAGCAAATGAAGGAAGAGAACTGAATGATGCGGGGGAAGTCAAGGGTGGTGTTGGAGGTGCCATTGAAAGACTTGAAGAGAGTCTTAGAAAATAAGCTGTTATTCACATAGGCAAGCGATTCAATTTCCTATGTGAACATCACAAGAGAAGTACTACATCTGACAGCACTCTGAAAGCCACCTACTCATTCAAGCGAAGAGGCAATTTTGAGCATTGTATCATAGGGTTTTCTCCTGTTGTTGGAGCTGCAAGTACAACATCCAGGGCAGAGGTGGAATTTAGATTTGGGATTTTGATAAAAGTGTTTTGCATAGAGGTTTAGCGGCTTTCTTTGGTTTGGAAGCAGTAGGATAGAACTAAAAACGTGCTCTTGTAAGAAACTGCTGTAGTTACACATAGATATTCATCACCCCTTTACCATTTTTCTCTTAGGCAGAGAATAACAATGCAGAGATACATATATCAACAATTTAACACTGTTTCTCATTCTTATTGTAAGCCTATGCCAAGAAATCTGAATGGCAAGGACCTGCTGGAGCAAATTTTATGCGCAGGTAGACCAAGGCAAACCCCCAGGTCATATATTTTGGACCGTAAAACTAATGATGTATTCATGTATAGAGTGCAAAAATGCATATTTGTCTTCTACACGAGCATATCCTTAATACAGCCTAGTTAATACACTTAAGAGTAACACAAAGAACCAAAACTCTTGACAAAATTGTGGCTTGAAGCTTTTCACGAACCAGGACCAGCCAACATCTTGCAAAGCTTCACTCCTTCATAGTGAAGGCCAATAACAGTTGCTTACAGCAGATTCGGCTTACAGATAGATATTCCAAAGCTCTGACTATCAGTGTGTGGCAAAGGCGCAAATCACTATGATCCTCCACATAATCTAATTTACTGTCCTTTACCTGCAAAAATATGGGGACAAAGGTTATATCCATGACAATATTCCACTCTGGAACGAACATGTGATGTGTAAGATACAAAGATGGGTTACCTGCAGCAGGAGTCTCTGATACTTTCTCCGTATGTCTTTTCAATGGTTTCTTTGCATCTATAGCTACACATAATCACGAAAAATGAATAAATAAGTTTTTTTAATTGTAATGAACAAATAAGTTTGTCACGACAGGATATGTAGGTCACATTGCATGTCAGAAATGTACATGACCAAGCTATGCTAAGTGACAAAAGAGGCCTATTGTGAAGAGATAGGCAAAAGGGTGTTCACTACCACTTGAGCAACTCTCTCATCCAACAAAAAAAAAACGCGGGGCGCGCTTTTCATGGACAATAAGCTGTCCATCTTTACAAAGGTCTCAAACATAGCTAGATGCAGGCTTTAAAGAAAATGTTCGTAACGACCATAAGTGCCAAATCCTGACATCCATACTCCTTATCCCTGCTTATAACTATCCCCTGATTCTTCTACAACAAGTTAAAATTTAACAGTCCCCTTAAGTGGCACGACATGGGAAAAACTCCTCCGGGGTGGAGTAGTACACCCCAGCATATCGTTATGAACTGATCCCTTGAGATAACAAGAGGCGAAGCACGACAAACTGGCTAGAACTAAGAAAGACCAAACAATTAAGTGAAATGGGTAAAATGTGCTGTAGCTTAACTACCTTTAAACATCCTTTTCTTCTTGGCTCTTCTCCTCCTCCTATCTTCCTTTGTTAGCTCTGTTTCATCTTTAATATCTCCTTTACCAGTGAACACTTCTTCAGGGGCAAGCATAGCGGCATCCGACACAGCCACAGGTGCAATCTGCTCACCAGAATATAAGAAAACCAGTAGTTTGATCAGGGCTCAGGGGCTTTCAAAATAGTATGATGGAACTCAAAGCTGGAGCAGGAATTTTCTCAAATGTACATGATGAATCTTACCTCTTCCATAGCCAAAGCTGGAACATTCGCTTGAACAGACATGTCCTCCACCACCTGAACACCAGCACATCAACAAACAATACTCTAAGCAAACTTTACATAAGAAAAAGAATAAACAGCCCAAGAAAAGATATATCCCTTTCTCTCCAACTTAAGGTCACTAGAAAGAAAGTAGGGAGTACCGGCTTGGGAGCAAAATGGAAGTGGGAAAGCGCATCCAGCTTTAAGCATAATGTTTTGAACAGTTTGCTTGCCTGATAAGAAGGTATAGCAATTTGGTGAGATCAGTAGAATTTACAGATACTATCAGTGATGTCAATGTGTCAATTTGGCATTATATCTGATGTAAGCAGAAAAACAAGCTAGCCAGGGCCCTGTCCTATAATAGCACCTTCTACCAGGCAAGAGGGATCCTCCGTAAAAAACATACTGAGCAATCTCAAAGGAGCCTAAAAACTCAAGGCAGTGCAGCAGAACACTAGAATGGTGAGGCAAAGTATTGTCACTAGATGGCGGAGCTTAACCAGTTCGATACATCACTATGAGTGAGAGCAAGAAGCTGGATTGTCAAGCACTGGAGAACGAATTAATATTCGCTTATAGACGTGCATCAGAAGCAACAATTTAGAGAGAGCGTCATCTTATAATTTGATAAGCCCCGGAAGTTTTTCGGACTAAATCAAAATTACTCAAAATAACTTCTGCAACTTTTATAGTTTTGTGAAGTTACAGGAAGGGAAAAGTTCAAGGATCCCTCTCGGAAATAACCTCTCTCTATTTTTTGATAAAGGGGATTGATTGCGTACATCATGACCCCACCAGACTCCCATGGAATGGGGAAGTACTGGATTGTTGTTGTAAAGAGACAAGTGTAATGCCTCATTGGAAGGATTCTGTAATGTGCTCTGCAAACTCGTATTCCTTCCATTTTATAAGAAGAACAGCTTGCCCTTCGAGGCTCATTATTATTTACATCACGTCCCAGTTGAGGATTCGTAGAAAAAAGAAAAACTACCAGATACTCCCCCCTGCCATTATTTTAGCCTTCCACCATACATACACAAAAGAAGACACACCAAAGCATCAGAAAACAGGTGCAACTACACAAACAGGGATGAACTAATGGCCCAAACATATACAAGTTAGAAGCAGGTGCATAATGCTGCTGTCCTTGAAGAACAGATTATACTCTATAACCCCAGTCTCAAAACACAATTAAATAAAGAGCAGCTGACTACGTAGAGAACTTAAACGCTACTTGAACACCTACCTCTGTTCTCAATTCATCATTATGCGACATGGGTTTAGCAGCCAAGCCACTTTCATGACGATATTCATCCTGCAAAATTCCATTACGATTACATTAGGATATTTGGAGTCTATTTATCATGCAGAAAAGTTGAGATTGGAAATGGAGGCATAAATAATCTCACCTCATAAAGTTCAGCAAGACCTTTCTTGCTTTTATTGTCATCCTGTAGATACAATAAGATAGCCCAGGTTCATCAGATAGCCTTGAAGAAGAGAACCTATTTATGAAAATCCTTGAAAGAAAACTAACATCAATTTGGAGTCTGAACTTACCAATTCCTTGAACTCTTTGGGGGCTGTGGTTGGCAGTTTTGAAACCTTTTGCACATCGTCAAAATTCCCCTGAAAAAGCATCATGATAACCGGTGCTTAAGACAGCTTCGATAAGCAGAGACAATTGATTCTGAGCTTGTGGACACATGAGAATGGAATCAGGGATTTTGAGCTTGTGGACAAACACAGACCCCTTTTTTTTTTGGTTTACATAACTTTTCGATAAGAACTTGATAAGAAATTAATGGAGCACAAAGACTGTTGATATACTTTAGCCCATCAAAACCAACTTAACAAAGACCTGCAAAATATCAATCACTACTGTGGAGAGGTCTACAAAAGTAGACACTGTTCATTGAGCATCTAAACAAGAAAGCTACCAAGGAAGAACGCCAATCAACACGTTGCACCAAAAGTCTAGATTGTACAAGAAAACAGGAATTATCACAAGGGCGAGTTTTTACCTCAAGTATCCTTTTCTTAATTATGTCTTCAAGAGAAGCTGTCACCTCTTCCGTAATAACAGGCGGTGGCCTAGCATTATGCTCAAAATCCAGATCCACTTCCAAAGCACTATCTTTAGGCCTTTTCGTAGCAGTCACCTAGGCAAAGAGGTCATTTGAGAAAGATCATACAGTGTAAAAACTCGCTGATGATATGGAAATGGTTCTTCAATAGTCCATCAGTTTAGACATTGTAGCTTAAGCAGTTACCTCTCCCATCATAGTCCAGTCTTTCGGACCCAAATTTGCTTCCTCCATCTCCTTTATTTGTTCTTTAATCTTTGCACGCTCTTTCTCGTGGGTGGAAAGAGGTCCCTTCTTATTCTCGAAAAAATCTTTATATCTAACAACATTGTAAAAGAACATTTCATGCACAGCAAAATTAGCACAGGCTTGCAGGCATTTTCCAGAAAGTACAGTCTAATAAATGTAAACAATTCATCTAATAATGACATAGGAAGGTTTCCAATCTGCTGGACCACTAAAATTGTACACGGTAGAATCAAAACATTGTGGTTATAAAACCATTGTCGCCACCTCTACCATAGTTATACCACAGGAAACGGCAAAGTAGCCGACAGTCGCTGACTTCTAATAAGTGTACAAGCCTACTTAAGTCAAAATTTCTTACAGCTGCAGTGATGCCTACATAAGTGCAAAAACAAGCATACAAACAACTGTCCTGTCCAGACCTGCATTTTCAATGACAATGTGCCCACTAAATTATTTGCTCTTGAAGCTAGATATTGATATAACCTAGACCATAGGGACAACAATAGTAGCAACATGTCATAGGCCAATTCTGGAGTTCGTTTCTTGGAATTCCTTAGCCAATCTAAACATAATGAAAATTTTCAAAGAAGAAAATCAAACTGAATAATATCCAGATAACTAACAAAACTTCAGTATGCATATTGGAAAAGGCCAATTCACAGAAAACATCAACGTTCAAGTCCAACCGCATCCTAACACCATAAGCCATTACAAAAAGAATCAAGATGGCAAAATCCAGAAATTTCCAGGACACCTTTGATTAAACCTTTAAACATTCATTAGATAACTCTACACCTTCAAAGTTCCAAAAATTACAAGTCTACAGCAGTGTAAGAGCTAAGAAACATACGTGATATCGTCCTTGGACCTATCTTCATCAACTCCTCCATACAAAAGAAGCTACAAGAAGCATTTAACAAAAAAAAAAAAACAATGTCAATGTCAAAACCTCAAACAAACCAAATTCAGAACAAATCAACACCATGCTCCTAACTTCAAACACCCAAATTCTCATCACACACACAAATTCAAAACAATTCAATACCATGCTCCTAATTTCAAACAACCAAATTCTCATCACACACACACACACTAAAAAAACCTTACAACATACAACAAAACCACCTCACCTCATCGTCGTCTTCATCACTCTCATCCTCCTCATCCTCATCCTCGTCTTCCTCATCATCATCCCTCCCTCTCTTCCTCTTCTTCATTTTATTTCCCTCCTCTCCACCATACTCTCTCTCCTCCTCTCTATCCAAAAACTTTTGCAACTCCTTAATCTTCAAAAACCCATCTTCCACTTCCGGCACCCCGTCCCCATCATCCTCTTCCTCCTCTTCCTCACTCTCTCCCTCCTCCTCGCCCTCGTCTTCACTCCCATCACTCTCTCCCTCCTCCTCCTCTTCTCCACTCCTCTCTCTCACCTCCACCTCCTCATCCTCCTCCTCATCATCATCACTCAACTCATCCATCTCAACATCACCATCACCAAACCCACCAAGACCCACATCAAAAAGGGCCCTAATCTCATCTGGGTCTCTCTCAAATTTCCCAAACTCCCTCTCCAACTTACTAACCAAAGGCTTAGACATGATATCAACCTGCTGCCAAATCTGCTCAGGGTCAAACCCATCAGTCAAAAGGGTATCTAAATATGACTTTGATGAGTATGGTTTTAGTAGAGAATACAAATACTCTGATGCCTTGCGTGAGGTGAGAGAAAGGAGTGGACTTTTTGATAGGAACTGTGGTGGGTCTGTTTCTTTTAGCTTGTGCAATGCTTCTTTTCCCTCTGAGGGCATTTCCTCTTCTGGGTTTGTCATTGTTAGTGTTGCTGTTGTGTTGAAGGGTTTAATTTTTTTTTTCTTTTTTTGAGGTTTGGTTGGGTGGGGAAATGTATGGGTTTAGGGTTTATGCAGCAGCGCCTTTGGGAAAGGTGAAAGACGGATGATGAAGCCGGGCAGCTGCTTTCACTTCTATTTCCGTTTCTTTTTTGTCCTCCCCTTTTTTAAAAAAACTTTTTTAATTTCTCCATTGAATTTATTATGAAAAAATTAAAAATCATTAGACTATTAAAGTCTCAAAATAATCTCA
>ONZK01001988.1:19103-36165 GCA_900322385.1 Pharnaceum exiguum | reverse complement strand
ATTCCAAATTCATAAAATAAACAAATTGGATTCAACAAAAAGAAAAACAATTGAAAAGCATTCAATTACTTCCACCTCAATGGCCACAAACAATCCATCCATCAAAACTATGCTACAACCAACAAGAACAAGAAACGTTTGATCACCAACATAATCTTACCACACCAAAACAAAAACAAGTCCAAAAACTCACTAATAATCTATCTACCACATAAGCCAACAAACAAACTAATAACTAAAGTAACTAACACATAAGCAGACAAATAACAAGTTACAATTTATAAACTCATACAATCATCAACAAAAAACATTAACCAAACAAGAACAAGAACAAAATTAGCTATATACCTCAGCTTTAGCAGCAACCTCCATCTGCTGCCTAAGCATGGCATAAGCCTGAGTCCTAGAAAGAGACCCAAATGGGCCTGAACTTGGGCCTGTGTTTGGGGTTGGGATTGGGCCAGGGATGCTCTCTCCTTCAGCATTTTTCTGAGATGAACATGCTACTACAATTCTGCATAACCTTGTATTATTATTACTATTATAATCATAATTTAAATTTGTATTATTAATATTATTATTCCTGAAACCCAAATGGGATTTTCTTGTTCCTACCCCAAAATCACTTAACACTTTTAGACCCAAAGATTGCATCTTTTTTCTATTTTGGTATCTGGGTATTTCTCAGAAATGGTTTTTTTTTCCTTTTTCTTATTTTGTATTTTGTGGTTTTTTTTAGTGATCTGATGATGTTGTGGTGACCTGTTGGTGGGTTGGGAAGGGAAGGTGAAAATAGACAATCAAAAACAGTGACTGTTGGGATGTTTTGAGCCAATGTATATGTTTGTCTGGCTCATACCGCCCAAATTAAAGCTGTATTACCTGTCAAATAAATAGATTCTTTTTTTTTTGGAAAAATGTCAAAGAAATAGAAGTAGATAAGTTAGGGTATCTTCATCTTAAGTGAACTAGGCCGTGTTTTGTTGTCGTTCGTATTATAGTTTATTTTTTTCAATTCATTTCAGTTTCAATTTATATCATCCAGTCGATCAAAACATTTCAGCATATATTATTAGTAATCTTTTTAATGTCATTAGTCGGTATTTTTATTATTAGTCATAAAACACACCAAAGACTAGCTAGAGTAGCACTTGTAGTTGAGCTAGAGAGTACTCTCTTTTTTTTTTCTTTTTCTAAACAACCTAGTGGGCAACTATTTTCTTACTAGGGCTTCTATGTCATAAACTCATATTATGTGCTGAAACTTTTGGATTGAAACTTTTGGATTGTAACCACGTCAGATTACTGACCAATGCATCAAATCCATTAATAAGTTGTTTTTGTTTTTGTGGAAAATCATGGCATAGGCTTTGTGGTGAAACAAGATAAATAGATTATGATGTTTTGGATTTCCTTGATATTTTGACTAACTTGTGGTCCTTTAGCTGGCAGCCACATAGAGAGGATTGAAGAGATTTAATGTCTTATGGGTATGGAAGAGAAACTTCCATGCGTCAAATGCTACTATGTCACTTTAGAAGGGCCTAAGGGGTCTAGAGCATCGAAAGAGATCCGTGCTTTAACTCATCTTTGGGCGTCAGAACAACTGGTTAACAATAGTCGCACGAAGCTTTCAGCCAGTAGAAGAGTTGTTCCATACTTCCATCAAGATTATGCAATGTGAATACGGAGTATGATTAAGTGATTTGGGATCATGATCATTTAACAAAAAAAATCTCTATTGCTCTATAAATATCCGATCCACTAGTATCTCTATAGTCTTGGCCCAAATGGCCAAATGACCAGATGGAGACCGAGACCAAGAGTGAAAAGTGTACCCAAAAAAACAGAGAGACCAGCCAGCTGATCAGGATAGACCTGGAGCTGGAGGAAGAAGTTAGAACTGTAGAAGTATAGAAGAGCTTGGTAGTTGGTATAGCCAAAACTTGCCACATTGTATTGGCTTACAAAGGGCTTCTAGTCGGGCTAGTGAAACTATGTATATCAGATTGGCCCAATTCTGTTTGGACTAAAAGCCTACAAGCATAGCACGTAGTAGTGTGGTTTTTGCCAAAATAATATAGCCCGTACTACGATCAATGTTCATACAAATATACAATCATACATTCATACAATTTTCACGCGCAAGCACTTCACATGGAAAAGCAAGTCATCCGCCCAAGAAACATGCGGCCTCGATCTAGATTCCCGCCCCGTTAAGGGGTATACATACTAGGAGTAATGTTCTTGGGAATCACTATGCATTCGGAATCGCTATGAAATTGATTTAGAAAATGTGTTTTATACTTTTATTCGGTATGTGATTATAAACCGACCTGACCACCCCATTTGAATGGAGAGTTACACTCGATTGTTGTATTGAGCGACAATGTCAAATATCAATTGTTAAATACTTCTCGCTGTTCAAAGCCTAATGTCTTCTTTGTTAGTATATAGTGAGCATTTTTAATTTGCCTGAGTTTAGCTCTAACTATGTCCAAATATAACTCGAGTCGCACACATGGTTGTGGTGGCCGGGTCAGTCTCCCAATGAAGATCTTTGCATACGTTGAGACTCGAATTCGAGACCTCGCTTAAACGATATGGAGCTGCTTACTAATCCAACCAACCCCACATTGTCGACTTTGGATGTGAAGACATTGTCGACTTTGTTAATGCGAAAAGATAAAATCGAAATCTTACATTGTGACATACACACATACCTCCTCCATACAACTCGTTATTATCATGATCTAACGATGATTTCATAAGGAATTACCGGAGTAAGAGCCATTTAATTTGTATGAACTTGCACTTTATGTAGTACCATTATATTCTTGTTCGGGAGTAGAGATTTGTTGTGCACGGATCAAGTTTCAAAATTCTATACGTTTAATAGCTTTCACGTACTAGCTAGTATTCCATTCGCAAATCGTTATAGTGGATCTAGTCACATCGTTCATATGTCTTCCAAGTTCCAACAGTACCGAGTGGGCGAGAAAAGAGTTCTGATTCATTGTTGATCATATATCTCTATCTATAGTCGATATCGCACCTTAGCTTGTTTGACAAAGTAATTTGGACTTAGCTAGATCTCCCATCGATCACATGGAGACACACCGTAGGTCACTCATCCCATAGAGGAAATAGGAACAAGCATCGTTCTGAGAATAAATAAATTTTCAATTCCTAAATTGCCTCATCAACCACCAAACATGGATCCAATTACTTTTCCCTATGTTCTTAAGTCTTTTGATAGCAACCACCAAAGATGGTCGTGGATATGTATCCAACTAGGACCATAACCAAAACAACCCAGAACTTATTCGTGTGTTGTTGTTGACTTATTGCCCTAATTTATAATCTTTCTAGTTTCTACCATCCTTTTCATGCTCCATAATGTTCGTTTGCTTATTGCCATGCGCTTTAATCACATAAAAAGTATTATTACCAAGCAAGCAGCTGTCATCGGTCTCCTTCCACCTCTTGGCAAATTAAAGTAGGCTGAACGCAAGAAATTTGTGGTGGCTTTTCTTTACGTAACTTTTTACTAGACAAAATACACTACTTAGCTTTTTCAAATATGTGATTAAAGCGCATGGCAAGAAGCAAAGGAACATTATGGAGCAAATCTAGATTGGAATTGCTCGTTCATAAGTATTTAGGTCATGTTTTTAAACTAATTTCTAGCTCATTTTAGTTTTAGTTTAGTTCAACTCATCAATTCAATTCAGTCAAAATTCAATCTTTGATCGATCGGCTCACTTTACACCGATTACTTAAGCTCATCTAGTTAGCTCAGTTGATTTCATTTTATTCATTATAACTCGTTTCGTTTAGCCTAGTTCATCTCATTTCACTCCACTTAAATTCAGTTCAATCACACTCAGTTTCATTTCAATTCAATTTGCCTTAACTTAAATAAGTAGAAAAGAAACTGGACTTAATCAAGAACTTTGTGAGCTAATACATAAAACTCAGTGGTGGCTGAGGCGCGGTGCGAGCGGTCTGCTCGCATAGGGCCTCAGCCGCAAAAGGGCCTCACGCGGCACAAGTACACAACTTTTTGACGTTTTAAAGCATCGATAGAAAAGATGTATATAGACACTTTTAAGCGTAGAAACGTGTATTGACGCTTTTTTGGACGGTATATTGACTTTTTTATGACGCTTTTTAGCGTTGAAACCATATATTGTCGTTTTTTTACGCCGAAAAATAATATAATGGTTTAGGGCCTCAATTTGGGCTACCGTACAGGCCCTACAGGGCCTATACCAAGTATAAGCCGTCCATGATAAAACTGAATCGAAAGTGATTAAGACAAAAACGAATTTAAGATACCCAAGTAGTCTCAAACAAAGAACAAGAAACGACACTAGTTAATACTACCTCTGTCTCAATTATCCTTTAGCTATTCTATTTTGGGATGTATCTATTTGTTCTTGAACTTTCTTTATTTGGTATGTTTTTTTTGGCAAAATGACAAGTTTGCCCATGCTAGTTCATTCTAATTATTACCCATATGTAACACACAAAAGGGCACTATAGTAATTTAAAAGCAAAAGGCCCACTACCTAAATACTTGTGCCATTTTCAAAACTAAAGGATAAATTGAGACGGAGGTAGTAGTTATCATGGCACCACGAGAAAATAAACAAGAGTGCACAACAAACATTAGTATACCGTACTCCTGCTGCAACTTAAGAATTGAGATCATTTATATGCGGCACATGCCTTGATGCATGCAATGAGCTAGCTAGATGCATCTTTCTTGAAGAAGGCTAAAGGAAAAAGCAAGCAGTTCGTTCAACATGATTTAAGAGATTGACAAAAGAATGGGACCCTCAATCCAACGACTCCCTGGTGCAAACAGTGCATTAAACTCTGGTTACGACGTACCGTACAGGATCGATATGGGTTGATGGGTAGCCTATTGTCAGTCAGTGCTCAGTAGCATAATATCATATCATCATCATCAACGTATGTAAATGTAACCTTTATTCTTTCAGCAAGTTTTCCCCTATGCTTTATTTCTGCTTTTACTTGGATTTATTATTTCTTACTTACTGCGCGCATTCGTTTTCCCATAGGTCTTGATTTGATTGGCACCTGACGACCGACACCACATCACTTCCTACCTGCAAAAACAAAATCATGGAAGGCATCAATTGAATAAATAACTCCTTCCTATAAGTCTACAAGCAAGGTGCTCGTGAAATATTTATTGCACCAAATATTCAATTTCTATGTAAAGGAAAGATTAGCTTAAACGTTGGTTGTCCCTGCTTGGAGAGAAATACAATGCTGCCCTTCCTTGGATGTCATGTCAGTATGTCACTATGCGTTGAGTGTGCACCCTGATCAATACAGGATTCCAAACTTTTAAAGCCATCATAATCTAGATTAATCCTTAAAGAACAACATTACAAATCTTGATAATGTTGATTAGTGATTGCAAATCCACCAAGGTCAACATAATGTTTTCGTTCCACGCACAACTCCATAGTGTTGCTAGGTTAGGTGGACTTTTCACAGGAAATAAGAAACTTGATTGTGTCTAATTAGGTGGGTGTTCATTCATCAAACTACTATTTGAAATGCTTTATTGTGTTGTTCCTTCATGCCTATACATTGCATGATACACATTTCATGTTTACTCGATTATGTGACTAAAAAGGGACAACAACCAAACTAAAGGGCTTGAGCAACACAAATTAAAAGAAGTCATACGCGCGACATCAAATCTCTCAAAAATTGGAGCAACATTATAACATAAATGCAATAATTATTTACCGATAATTTTTTTTAAGTACAATGAAATTAGGGGACTCTTCTCTTAGGAGTGCACCCTAACATGTCAAGAAGTAATTGTGTTGGGGGTCTGATATGCGATACCGGATACCTGGCTCCGAGTATCCGATCACAGGTACTGGACTTTGGCAGATCCATGCCTATAAATACCAAGCCTATTGCCACTCTCACGGGTTAGACACTCTCTCCCTACACTTTCTCAAATCTACTTTCTCTCTCTAAACTAATTAACTTGAACTTCGGAGAGGGTACGCCTCAACCCCCCGAGGCCTTACCCCTTTTGCAGGGACCCGGCGTGACGACGTCCCACATCCACTCCATCCATCAACTTCTCACCATCCCCGACACTTCCCTCGTGGGACCTCTGAAACAGTAATAAAGGAGAAAAAAATACAATCCTCTAGAAGATACAAGGTTTATAGCTACCCAATAAGCTTCTTGATTAACTTCTTTATAAATATGTTGAATCCTAATCAACTTGATCAATTGTGGTTAAAAGAGTCTATAAAACTTGAATTTATGTTTCTATGCTCCAAGATGCGTGTCATTTCTCTCTAATAGATTGAACACGATACGATTATCTGTTGCAATTATAACTTCAAATTGATTGCTTTCCTTATTCCATCTCTTAAACTTGTGACCTCTGCGATTAAAATATACGTATAATTATTACTCTTGCTTTCATCAGCCTCATGCCCTCATGTGTTCATCTAGTAATATATATAAACCCTACACTAGCTAGAATAAGAACTTTTAATTATTATAGAACCATCGAAATTAATCTTAATAAAACCTCGCAAGGGTTTCACCCGTCCAATATTTTTAACAATTATGCTTATACGTTCATTATTGTTCTTGATTAAATGGTATGAGTTCACTATCTGATCTACAACGTATTCTTAACACATGTACCTGACTATATGGATCACTATAGAAATTACAAACTCTTTTTGCTCGAAACAGACAAACAATTTGTTTTTTTCTTCCGAATAATTCATATGATATATATTAGCAAATTCTATCGTACACCGATAGAATTTGTTTGTTAATAATTCTAGTCTTTATCGTAGTCCCATAAGCTAAACACATTTATTAGACATATTCCAAAATGACATTTTGTTAACGATCAGACGACCATATAATATAAAAGCACTTATAGATAAGTAGGAACCTACTATGACAATTAGTTTAATTGATCTCTAACTATGTTTTTTTTTCTTTTGAGAACTAATGTATGAATATATTAGCCATAAGAGCCTAAGAGGCATCCTTATCATGATCACCCAATTATATTATTTTGATTTCAAATCAAGTAACTCTAGTGCTAATTATATTTTTCCCAATCCAAGTTAGCATATGTGTTCTCAATTTCGATGAGATAAGTACATTGCATTGCATCCATTATAATTATGTTCGCCAATACATGCATCTAAGCATATCTTACAACCATATATCACATTACCAAAAACTCACAAACAATCTAAAAACACAAAAGCAACATTACTATAAGAATGGAATAACCAAATTCAGCTAACGAATAGCCTGTTCAACTGGATCTCTATCACAATGGATTCGTTCTCAAGATAGGGTCATCGATCAGGTCATATCATCATTCATCCTACACATAGCTCGGTGCCTGCCAGTGCCCTCACTGTGTCAATGTGTCATCTGTCATGTGTGTGATATCATATTCCTTTCCTCCCCACCAAAAGAGGAGCTTATTGAAAAAAGCCAAAAAGGCTACAATAGTCAAGTCACACACAATACAAATCCTCTTCAAACGGATAGTAAGCTATCAAAGCAAAGCACCTACACAAAACACCAACAAAAAAAAAAGCATTAAAATATTCAAACATCATAAAAACAAAACAACAACTGGTGGGAAAACGAAAAGAAAGAAAGAAAGGGTGAGAGAGAATGTAATGGAGATTTCTGAGTGCTGTTGTAAACACCACCACTGCACCATAGTAGTATCATCAGTATCAGTACTAGTACAACAACAACAACAACTGAAACAAACTTCACAAAACTTACTTTTGTTTGTTTGTTTTTCACAAAAACACCTCTTTTTCCTGCAAGCTTTGTACAAACTATACATATACACAAAAAAACAGAACAAATTTCAGTTGCATTATCATTATTATTTCATTTCATTCATTCACAACCAAAAAACAAACTACCCACATAAATGATTTTCATTTTCTTACCTCATCATTTTTTACCTGACCCTTAACCTCTCAAAACCTCATTTTTCACCCTTTTTTTCCATCTTGGTTGTCTTAAATCATCATCAAGGTAAAAACTTTCTTGTGCTTTTCATCTTTTCTTGTGATTTTATCATCTGGGTATGTCTTAGATTTTTCAGTTTTGCTGTGAATTTGGTGGGTTTTGTTTGTTTTCTTGATTAAAAATGGTTTCTTTTTTATGTTTTTATGGGTTGTTTGTTTGTTTTCTTGTTGCACTGTAAAGTTAGAATATGAATGTTGGTTATGCTTTGATGGTTTTTATTTTTTTTGGTTTGTTATAGAAGTATTCTTGTTAATTATATGTTCTTGGTGGGTTAATCATGAAATTTCATATTGATTAATGAAGATAGTGAAAGGGTGTTTGTCAAGGTGCTTTTTGGTTCTTGGTTGTTTTGATGATGTTGATGACGAAAACGAAAAAATCATTGTTTTCAATATATGTATAGAGTGTTTGAGGTGAATTTGGTTGACACTTTAACATTTGTTGATGGTATGAAATTGTAAATGCTTCAATGTGTGTTTGTGTTTCTTTTGCCTTATGGATGGTTGGCATTGTTCAAATAGTGAAGGAAGAAATCTTATCCATCATTGTAAAGAAGTGGATTTTTATGTGATGCCAATGGGATATCATATCATTTATGGTTTTGATGTTCTTGATAGGAACTTACTAATCTTGCAAAATCATACCAAATGATCATGGAGAGAGTTCCCTAATATGCCTTTGATAGTGTTCATTTTGCAGCACTATAATTGAAACACTTGGCAAACTTCCTGTGTTTAATTAGTGTTATCCCACCACGCTTCCGTGGGCTTCATAACTTTGGTCAAAAAACCGAGAGAACCGAAGTCTTTCCATCAAGGGGTGAACTGTCCTATGTGCATTTCAGCCTTTTTAGGTGGGAGCCATGTGTATAGGTTGCGGTCTTGATGTCATGTATTGTTTTGCTGGTGTTATCTGATTTGTTTTGTGAATAGGTCTTGATGGTGGCGTAATGTATTGTGACGGTTGGAGTGGTGTTCATGATCTGATTTATGCTTCTAACAACTGGCATTTGCCCAGCCTTTATGATGAATCTTTTTTATGGAATTTGTTATGCTTTGCTTCTTTCTGCTCGGTGATAAGTGCAACTTAGTGTGGTCCTTAATCCTTAGTCTTCTAGCTTGTGAGCTTGGCTGAGGTTTGTTAGAATTTGTGGACTGCAGATACACTTTCACATGATCGTCTCTTGAACTTCGATTGATTCCTTGCTTCATTGATGCTTCTATGTGTTGATAGTCTTGTTGCTTGTTAGAGTCGGTGCTTCGCCTGCCCTATGTCTGTTGAGCTTGTTCTAGTCGCGACCTGTCAAAGTTACCAATTTCTTGAATATGAGGAGTTAATTCCTGAAGCTTGACTGTTTCTTATTTTGTACAGGAGCATGTTTGGAGGTGATATTAGCAATCTGTTGTCTCCTGTTTCTATGGACAATGTCCGGCTGCCTTATAATGGGAGCGGATTTCCACCAATGCAATTAGATGGTTAGTCCGCCTGTTTGATTGCTTTGTTATTTTATGTGAAGGCAGAGACTGCAAATTAATTGATAAATTTCTGGCTGGGTTGAGCTATGAATTGGGCAATGAAGTGATTCAAAAGTTATCTGCATTTCCTTTAATGTAGATTTTCTTCCTGGTATTCCAAACCATTCCTTGACTTGAAGCATTGCTAATTCTTGTGGACATATACCTAAATACTTGCTGTGTCTGCATCTGCTTTTGGTTAGATGAAATATCATTGTCTCAGTATATTGTTGGACCAAACTTGGCTGTAAACCTGCTTGACAAAATAGATTTTTTTTAGTTGTACATTGCCGTTTACTTGCAACCATTGTCACCTTACAGTGGACTAGAAGAACAATAACTATTCTTTTCTTATCTAGGAGATTTGGTTCGTGACCAATTAAATATTCTGGCTATTTGGCCTATAAGGACTAACATTTCGGTTTCATTGTTGAAATGGCAGCTCTCATAGGCTATAATACTGATACAATGAACATCGGTGCGGACAAGAATGCATCTTTGGCAAATTATTCCGTGAAGCTTGGAGTGGAGATGCCTGTCATTGGTCAGCATAAGCTTCCTCCCATGACGCCTTATGACAACATCTGTCTCCAGGAAGCTGGAAAAGTCACGAGCATACTGAAACAGATCCCTGTGTCTACTGGGCTCAGGCTGTCTTATGGAGAAGAGGACCACAATTCTTCCATCTCTTCTGCTGGTGAAGGCACAATGTTCAATCGCGCATCTTTGTTGCCCCAAGATAATTTGAAGACTGAGCTTGTTAGACAGAATATGGAACTGGATCAGTACTTGAGAATGCAGGTGAATTACTAACTTTTTATGATGATCAGCCTTTGTCTTTGTACCTGTCTTTTCTTATCTGTATACTGAGGACTAACCGACTGACTCACATGTATTCACTTTGGATAGGGAATTTCCATTTTTCTGTCTTCCCCTCTACTCTTTCGTTCTATTTTTCTGTCTTCCCCTCTACTCTTCCGTTCTATTCTTTAAGTGACCTAGATGTTTTATACTTTGACGTCGCTGTGAACATTCTGTGGAAGCCGATGTCATTGCTACATGTCATCAGATGGAAAGTTCATGACTGATGCACACCAAGTCGACTTTGCTTACTTTCTGGTGTTGCTGAGGATAGATGTCATCCTTTTTCTTTTACCTGTTAAGGTGACTGAAATATTTTGTTACTGTGTCCCTTCATACCCCCCCCCCCCCTCCAAAAGAAAAAATAATTATAAAAGAGAACAGTGTCCTTAAATACTTGTTCAGTACATGTCAAGTGATGTTCTTAACTTCTTACACATGTGTCACCCATTAGGTTCACCATGACATGTTTCAAAGTTTGGTGAGAACGCAATTGAATGCCATGAAACTGAAATCTTAATGGTTACAAATATGTTTTTGAAACCACACACTGATTTACATCTTTCTTGAGCTCGTTCATTGATTTCTATGGCAAAGATGAGGGTAATACTATGGTAGAGTTGGCCCTCAATAAAAATCAGGAAATTCCAGGGTTCCACATCTTCTATGTTAACTCTAGCCCTCAATAAAAATCACGAAATTCCAGGGTTCCACATCTTCTATGTTAACTCTATTTGTTCTGTTTTACATTTTACCTGCCCTAATAGCTGAAGTAGCTGTCACAGAGATTCATATTCTATTTTGTATTGTACTTGCACCGCCCCTAGCTTCTTTTGGTGGTTTCATGCATGTAATTCCAGTATGCAGTATGGGTTCAATATGTGATTCCGGTTCTAAATAATCTTCTTTAAACAGGAAGAAAGTATGAGGAAAGGCATCAGGGCGCTGCAACAGAGACATGCTATGGCTCTCTTAACTGCTTTGGATAAAGAAGTCAGCAACAGATTACATGAGAAAGATGTCGCGATAGATAACCTCATCCGCAAGAACAAGGAACTGACAGAAAAGATTAGGCAGATTACCGCAGAAACTCAGTCTTGGATCTACAAAGCAAAACAGAATGAGTCACTTGTCCATGTCCTTAAAAACAACATAGATCAAGTCCTATTACAGAATGCTGCTTGCTTGAAGGAAGGTTGTGGCCAGAGCACGGGGGATGATGCTGTTTCTTCTTCTAATCAAAACCATGTGGATAATTCTTTTGTCAATCTGGAGCAGATGCCCTCTTTGAAGTGTAAAGCATGCAAGGGTAAAGAGGTCTGTGTGCTGTTGTTGCCTTGCAGGCACTTGTGTCTCTGTATAGAGTGTGATGTCTTCATCGATGTTTGCCCTCTTTGCCGGTCGAAGAAGACAGGAAGTCTTCAAGTATACATGCCTTAAACTCTAATTCTCCAGAAGATTGAGAGATACGTAACTCATTCATACTTGTACTGATTTCCCCCTCTTCGGATGAGATGTTGGTCACTAAGTGATCATCGGATGTCACGGGAACTTGTCACATGCTGACATCATTGTAATTTTGTGTAGAGATATTTTTTCTTTACAAATGATGTCAACAGCTAAGGTGATGCCTGAGCTTGTGCTCGCTCTCGTCCCTTAATGTTTGTGCAACTATGTGGAAATGCAGTATGGAGTATGAAACTATCTTTTGCTGGAGTTCAGAGAAGTTCCTTTGGCATCACACAGATTAAAGATTCATTTGTTTTGTTTGTAAATATGCATGGTTTGATTACAGTCCTCGAATCACCTGTTGGTTTTCTTTAGCCTTCAAATATTGCGTGTGGAACTGTGGATGATTGGGAAGGAACCACAGACAGAGTTATGTAGTGGCTTGGTGCACAATGTCACCGTATCTGATTCAATATTATGAGTGGACAGTGGGAAAGCCACACAATTCAATAGTGCTTTGGGTATTTTGGGACCGAAAACTTTGAATCTAGGAACAATAGTGCAGGCTTATAAGTTGCAAACTGCAAGTCTCCTCTCTTACACTTTGGCCATTTTTGTTTGATACCAGAAATCCAGAATCATATTTACTTGGTGTGCGTCAGTGCTTCTACGTATACTTGAATAAGGAACAAAGATTTCGGTCTTGGCGGCCTTTGCTGTGGTGTAAAAGATGCTTTTGATAGTCCCGTAATGAAGTCCAGGTTCGAGTGAGTATGACCACTGGCAAAATGGCAACTGGCAAGTTGGATTTGTCCTTGTGTGTTGTGTCCACTTTGGCGCTCATTTTCTTATACATTTGTGTTTTTACTTTGGGGCTTGGTAGTTGCCTAGTTGGTTCATCACCTTTTCACAACTTTTACTCCTTCCTTAATTGGCATAATCCGAGATCTCCTATGGACCTTAAGTGTTCACGAACATCATCATAATTTTTTTGGTTGTCCGTCCGGTTCTTCGACTATATTCGGACCCGACCAGGTCGCATAGGTGATTGTGGCGGGTGAGTCTTCTAAGCTGTTGAAATATGATCACTTAATGGCAAGTGACTACTAGTATGATTTTGTTGAGGCCATACTCTCAATCTCATGATGAAGATTTTTGCCTTATATTCCTATGGCATGTAGTTTGTAGTATGTACCCTTGGTAGAGTTCTAGG
This sequence comes from Pharnaceum exiguum, assembly GCA_900322385.1. Taxonomy (NCBI): domain Eukaryota; kingdom Viridiplantae; phylum Streptophyta; class Magnoliopsida; order Caryophyllales; family Molluginaceae; genus Pharnaceum; species Pharnaceum exiguum. Next base: position 23,028 of record ONZK01001988.1, on the reverse strand, counting down.
AAAAAACTTTCAGCTGTCATTCCTAAATAATCCATATCAGCCCAAGCTTGTGCAATTCCAAAATACCAGTAAGCAACTTTGAATTAGCAAAATATTTGTATGTCAAGTCATCAATTCTCCACACCAAACCAAACCTCCTACTTTCCACGTTTCCAAAGGTCCAACCAAAAAAACAGTAAAACATGGAGGGTGTAGGAGGAAGGTCTTGCCTACCATACTTGCTTTGATATGTTGAGATGACAATTTTACAGAAAAAACTATCCACCTACCCACCTGAATTCAGCTGTCCTTTGTCTGTCCAAATCAACTTACCAACCCAAAGCCCCATTCGGCCATTCTCCCCCAAAAGAGATCTCATCTACAGAGTTGCAAAATATGTCAATTAGTGTAAAATTCGTATTTTTTTTTTACATGGGTAGATCAAATAGGAGCCTACTCTCCATGGAAGTGTAAAATTCATATGTTATAATGTATATTTATCTTTATAATTTCATCAAACACATCGAAAATCCATAATAATACTAAATAACTAAATTAGAACATGTTCTTTGTAGTTGAACTTAATTAAATTGAACCAAAAAAAAGTTGACACCCAATCAAATATTAAAATTATATCAATATTGTATATTTACGAAGATATATGATAAGATATTTCCAATAATATACTAATAATTATAAAATGGATATTAGGATCATTTCTTTGAAAGGATAACAAAGCAATGTCAGCTCTTTTCAGTATTATTTTTTTGGTAATAAAGGCATTTTATTTTTGAAATTAGGAAATAAAGGCATTTATGTAATCGAATTAAGAGTTGGGGTAAAAAAAAATTTAAAAGGCTTTCCGATTTCTCATTTCCTCCCCTTCGGCTCCCAAATATAAAAGCGAATATCCCATAACTTCCCACACTCCCTTTCCATTTCTCCTCACTCTACTACTACTGTTCATCCCCTCTCTCGGCGGAGCTTCCAACAACGCTCCCCCTTGAGCCCTCACTACTCACCTACCAACCCCCCTCTCTCGATTCCACTCTCTCTCCCAAACCCAACGAACCATGCAATCCACGGCACTCTCCTCCTCTCTCCCACTCTTAAAACCCCTCAAAACCCCATCCCCATCCTCATCACTCCGCACCAACCCCACTTTCCCATCCTCATTTAACCCACTCTCCTTTTCCTCCGCCCGTCCCACATCGACCACGCTAAAATGCTCCAACCCCAATAATAACAGCAACAACTACCTATTCCCTAAAGTGCCATCTCACACTCCATCCCCCTTCGACGGCGTCGTTTCCAAGAACAACTCAGATGGGTTGGTGGTCCCCAAGGCCACGTCAGTCCCAGAAAGCGCTGACTCTGGTGACGTGGCGGCTGCTGCTGCTGCGGCTAAATCGTCCGCCTTTGCTAAGACTGTTGAGCTTGGGATTTTGTTCGCTATGTGGTATCTCTTTAATATCTACTTCAACATCTACAACAAACAGGTTTTCTTTCTCTCTTCTTTTCTTTTTTCTTTTTAATAATATTGTGTTGTGTAAATCGATTTTGACACGTGGGAAATGAGAATAATATGATAATAATGTATTGGTAATTCTTAATGTTGAGTGAGGTTAGATAGATCTAATCTATTATTATTGTTGGTGAGATCGACGTTTTTTCCTAGTATATGGCCTTTCTATTAATGGAAATAAAAGAATAATAGAGAATTAGAGATATGCATTTTGGGGTCAATCTCGGAAACAACCTCCCTGTTTTCTTAAACAAGGGTAAGGTTGCGTGACCCCCGGGCACCCTCATCGAATGAGGATTACACTCGGTTGTTGTTGTTACACGATTCGATGATATACAAATAATTACGAATGTATATGGTAGAACTTCTTACTATTAAAAGAAATGAATCAACTAAACTAACTGAAATACTCCCTCCGTTCCTGAAAGTTATTCCACTTTTTTGTTTTTGTTTGTCCCAGAAAGTTCTTCCAATTTTCGTATCTAGCATGATTTTTTTTTGGCAAAATGTCTCATTTACCCCTTGTACTTCATCCAAATTACCACAACTACCCTACCCCTCATTCTCACTCACCCGCTTGTTGAGGGTAAATTAGTCTTTTCCAATTTTCTTAAAATGTTTGTGGAAGAACTTTCAGAAACGGAGGGAGTAAGTTTTTAGAAGTTGAAGAGAACCTGGCCTAATGTATATTTGTCAACATTGCCTATTCTTCTACATTGAGCTTTGTGGGCATCGGTGAAGTACCGAAATTGGAAAAGATTACATCTGTGAGTAATGTGGTTTTTTGCTCTTGTGTACAGGTTTTGAAGGCGTTTCACTACCCTTTCACTGTCACCTTGGTTCAGTTTGCCGTTGGGACAGCGCTTGTTCTCTTTATGTGGACGTTCAACCTCTACAAGAGGCCTAAAATCAGCGCCGGTCAGGTACATTGCTATTGTAATGTTAACGTTGTCATTGCCATTATGCTTTCAGACGATGGATATTGTAGGTGTTGTAAGTTTGTGAAGAGGTTGTATTCATTGTGGGGTTTTCTCTGCAGCTGCTTGCCATCGCGCCCTTAGCAATTGTACACACCCTTGGTAATCTCTTTACCAACATGAGTCTCGGTAAAGTGGCCGTGTCATTCACTCACACGATCAAAGCTATGGAGCCTTTCTTCTCTGTTCTTCTTTCTGCCATGTTCCTGGGAGAGGTATGATTTCGGGGTCTTGTTCTCGTAGGTTGTTTCATTTTTCTGATTTGACAATACTGCCTGCTTAAATTGTGGGTTGACTGTGAAATTGTTCTCTGTAGTCGCCCACGCCTTGGGTTGCTCTTTCTCTATTACCCATTGTTGGAGGAGTAGCTCTTGCATCGATTAGCGAAGTATCTTTTAACTGGTAAGTGACTTACATACTTGGTAGTTGGCACTGTGTTTCGTTTTGTGCCTCCATGTTACCTTGTGGCTTGTTGATGTGAATTTTGGTGTTAGTGTTCATGACTCGTTATTTTATTTTATTGTTTTTTTGAAGGGCTGGGTTTTGGAGTGCAATGGCTTCTAATGTGACCAACCAATCTCGTAATGTTTTGAGCAAGAAGCTCATGGTGAAGAAAGAGGTAATTTAAATCATCCTGAGTTGATGTATATTGTTCTGACTATACAGTTCTTCTGACTTCTTCATACTTGGACACATTGGTCTTTTCACCTGCTCTGTCAGGATTGATTGCATTTGTGCTGTTCCTTTGTTCTGCTTTTGCATAATTCATGTTATCTGTTTTCTTGCCTCTTTACCAAGTTTACATGCGGCTGTAATTGTGCTGATAAATTTGTTTCATTTGACAGGAATCAATGGACAACATCACCCTCTTCTCCATCATCACAATTATGTCCCTTTTCATGTTAGCCCCATTTACCTATTTGAGGGAGGGTGTCAAGTTTACCCCTACGTATTTGGAAGCTGCTGTAAGTAGACTGACGGCAGCCCGCTCTCCATCTTATCAATTACTATTTAGTGTTTCGTGGTCTGTTAATGGTTCTCACTGTTGGAGGTGAAATCTTGTCGCAGGGATTGAATGTTCAACAGATGTACACGAGGTCTTTGCTGGCTGCACTATGCTTCCACGCATACCAGCAGGTAATGTCCATTGTGTTGATTTTTTTTCCTTTTTCTTTCTTGCTAATTTGATCATAATCAGTTTTGGGAGTAAGGCTGCGTTATTCTTATTGTTGGCAAGTATCTTTTTGTGTGTATCTGCTGGAAAATAATTGTTTGTTCTAGTGAAAGACAATCGAGAGTTTGATAGTTCTTACTATACAAGGTTGTAGACTACCTTCCCTGTTTGATGTTCTGTTTCTCTTCTGTGAAATGGGATTTGTCACTGTAAGTCTTGCTGGCGTTACAAGCTGCCTTGTTTTGTTGTGCCAGAGATTTTTGATAGTGT
>ONZK01001987.1:43479-54617 GCA_900322385.1 Pharnaceum exiguum | reverse complement strand
GGGGGGGGGGGGGGCACAATGTATCGTATATTCGTGTAGTGACAATGATAATAATTAAAATAAAAAGTGAGAAGGCTGACCTTGGTGCAGTGGTTAACGGTGGTGGGTGGGATGTGGTCGGATGCCTGAGTGAGTCGTGAGTTGGACAGAGAATGGAGTGTTGGGTATTTTTATTTGTTTTTTGGGGTTTTTATTTAGGGTTTTTCCGGAGATAAAGAGAGGAGCTCTGGAGTGAGTGAACTGACGAGTTCTTATTTTTCCGTTTTCACTAGGGCACGGCTGCCTGTAACTCACTCGTGTCGGATAGTAACACAGGTGTCCGTCACCTTAACTTCAGTTTTCTTTTAAGTTTATGTGTTGTTTGGGACCGTTTTCATTTTCAATTTTTTTCGAAATTAAAAATCAGTTTTTGGAGATTAGAAAAAGTGGTATTCAGATTTCTCTAATTAGTTTTAAAAATCATAACATGGTCGGAAATATTTGAAACCAAAAATTGAAAACTCATAGTGATCTCGAATATGGTCTTAGTAAATAAAATCAAACCAATTATGGCTATCTTTTGTTCATCGTAGTTTTTTTTTCAGTTTTACTTTGTTTAGTTTTAATTATAATTTTAACTGACTTCACTAATTTTCAGTTCAATTGCAGTTCATGTCTTACTAATGAACAAAACACACCTTAAGTACTCCTTAAGATATAATAATTTACTCGTACTTAAAGTTAAGATGCTAAAAAAACATATTCAGTGTTCATATATAGGTTTTGAGGCTCATTAAACTCAAGAAGCCCTTAATCATGCTATTATATATAACATATAAGTTGCGACACCACTATCCCAGCATAGTCAACCGCACAAGGACTTAAATTTGGAGGCACGGGAACTTAAATAGGGTTATTTGAAGACAACAATCTTAAAATTTCGTAGCATAATGTATCTAAAGTGTATTAAGATATTGTCACATTGCATCTAAAAGAGCCCCAATTCCTAATTCATGCATAACCCCTAATATTAACGTTACGGCCCTAAATTTGCCAAAATAGCTTATTTTAGCTTCTTTTTTTAGATGCTTATTTTAGTTGACTTTATTCTTTCACACCGCGACATTACGCTGGGCCTTTTCTTCACATGCCCGAACAAATGTAGGCGATGTTAGCTCATCTTATCTTCAATACGAGTTACTCTAACCATCTCTCTAATCTTCTTATTTGTCACCTTATCCCTCCTTATATGCCATATTATCCAATGTAGCATGCGCATCTCAGCCACGCTCATCTTTTGAACATGCGATGAACCGTCTTTCATAGCCTTGTACCATACAATAGATCCGATCTAATAGATCGACGATGTACGATTGAACTTCACCTTCAACTTAATGGGCTTGTTCCTGTCACATAATACACATGTCGCGCTTCTCATTTTAAGCAACCTATTGCTTTCACCGTGTAGTCGACATTCCCGAATCCCCATCCAGTTACCATCCTAATATTCGCCCTAATTAAGTATTGAAACCAAATTAAACACTAAGTGAGATAACCTTGCCATACGAGGCAACCGCACCTAGTGATCTTGCTTGTGGGTTTGTAATAAAAGGGAAAAACTAAACATTAACAAACCTATTTAAAAAATGGGAATGTAAACCTCGTTTCATCATAGATTCATAGATAAAAGAAAGCATAGATATTTCAGTGAAATACATCTATTAAAATACAAGTTTTTTTACCACAACAAATAGGTAGCATTGTATAATCTTATATCTATTGACTACTTGGTCATTATCGCAATTTCCTGAGTTCATATACAAGGCGTCTAACACAAGTAAAAATTATTCGTTCTCATTGTATGGCTTAGCTTTTGAAACTTGAATTCCAATGATTAAACGTTGCAAAAATAACCATTCCCGATGATGTAGGTTTGTATAGGCTTGTCTTTTGACTTCGTTGGCCCAGCTTACTTTTTGGCATTATCATCACCGGTTCACCACTAAGTCACTAACTGATTGAAAGAGGTGAAACCAATATGGCAGGACGCCAGGACCAGCATCGATGAGTAACGTTTTAGCCCAGACATTTAGGATCTAAACTAAAGTGCATGGCATGCAATCACATGAGATTGAGTCTCAGAGAATGTTTACTTTTATGTCAGTCATTTTTTCCCCCCGGAAATACGCAAGTGAAGGAAAAGAAGCATGTTTGGCGAGGAGCTAATTTGGCAGAGTTAGAACTTGAACTAAATGGGTTTATATGCATAACTTAAAACTATCATAATTAAATTTATGATGTACACAAAATATAGCTATTACAAAATCCAAGTGGTGTTATTTGTATTCACAAATGACAATGTGACTCCGCCACTAAGTATAGCGGGTTTAGTTTTTATTGACATCACACAATTACAAGATAAAAGGGTTCAATTCAAATATTCATAAACAATCATTTTCACTATTATTGTTTACTTATTGAATGGACTTTTTTTATTACCCGACGGTTCACCGAAGCTTTCCTTTGACTCCATTTGGCCTCGATTTGGGGCGCACACCTGGTTGTGATGGATGAGTCTCCTAATAAGGATTTGTGCTTACCCTAAGGCTCGAATCTACATCCGAACTCGACCTAATTAATAGTGGTGGGTGAGTTTCTCAATTCCTAACAAGAGTCTCTAAAAAATGGCCATGACGACCTCCCCTATCCCCCGGCCTCAGCCCTGGATTTTGGTCGAACAAAATGAGATCTCATTAATAATAATAAGGTGAATTTCTTTTCTTTTTTTGTGATGAGAGATAATAAGGTGAACTTTGCATTTTCAAGCTCTAGCTTTGTCTCTCATTTACCAATGTTTCATTTATGAAATACACCAGATCAGTGGCTAATCAATTCAGCACATCAATAGTCATTTATCCCCCAGTAGCTTGTTGAATGTTGCTCCGTATATTGTTATTGTAGGAAATTGATTTCCACGCTCAACAGGTTTTAGATGAGTTCACATTACTATGAGCTACTTTTATCAGAATGACTGAGAGAGGTCATTATCGTTATCATATCTCCACGTCTTAGAAGAATCGAAGCTCCTCCGCATATAGCAAAGAACAAAACAATCACATGCTTATAGTCTATTTTTTCCTGTTAAGTTTTTGGCGGGTCGTGTAGTATTTGGTACTCGTACTAAAAACAAGTAGTAATCAACAAATAGTCATTCATCCCCCCGTGTGGTAGCAACAAAATCCCAACAACTTCATTTTGTCGTCCGACCACGAGAAAACAACAAAAATTGAATGAAAAAGCTAATTACTTGATAGATATGATACTGATCGATGAAGCATGCAAAATATTGTACCTCTCTTTTTGACTTAACTAAGCTCCCATTCACACACATACATTTTCTTGCCAATCAACTTGGAATACATCCCACAAAGGAAAAACTTAATTTAATTAAGAGAAGAAGCTAGAGAAAAGCCTAAATTATCAAAAAGAAAAAAGAAAAGAACATTACATTACATTGTTAGATATAGTAATTAACTTATCTAAATCCTAATATGATTCTCTATGAAAGATAAGGCCGTACGTAGTTTAATTATCAAGGAGACAATTAAGACGAAAATTAGACCATCGAATTCGTGGTAGATGCTTGATAGGCGCCTAACATGCCACTCCAGGAGTTGAAGGAACCATTGTACCCAAATGATGTGTCTTTGGCAGGACTGTCTTGCCATTCAAGGGACAAAAGTTTAGGGCTAGGCTTCACATCTAATCCATTTGGCTGCTGGTGATGATCATTCGCATCATATGGTAGCAATAGTCTTTGGTCCATGAAGCTAATAGCGGCATTATTGTTATTGCCTTCATGCATGTGATCACCATTAGAAACCCCGAATGGAGAAGAAGAACAAATTGCACTAAAACCATTAGTATTTGACATGCCATTGTAACCATTCATATTAATACTTCCACCAATTGCACCAAATTGATGGTGATCATTTCCATTGTTTCCCATAAAGTCATGCCCTCTAGCTCCACCCCCAACCAATGCCTCATACTTACTCTCCATGAAATCAATTGGCCTAATTAGACCACTCTCCATGAAATTCCCCCCTCCAAGGCTCATTTGAGCTCCAATTAGGTTTGCAAGGTGAGGGGGCAATTGCACTTCAGGAAAGGAGAGGTGGAGGTCAGTCGAATTCGCGCTGCCCGGGGACGATAGCCCTAGGCCTGATCCTTGGTTATTGTTTGGGTCACTGTTGGACTTTTTCGAGCTCGATTTCTTATTTTTCCTACAACCACCACCAACAGGGATGTTCCTTAGGGTGCCTCCTTTGGTCCAGTACCTTCGGCAAGTCTTGCAGAAGTACCTTGGTTGAGAGAGACTATAGTTGTTATAGTAGCAAAACTTGGTGTGAGTAGAATCACACCTAGGACACTTGAGGTTTTGGTCATGCGGCGGCCTTAACCGTCTCTCCATCAAAGGAGGACCTGCCCTTGACGAGCACGCGGCTGCCAGCATGCAGTCTGTTCCTCCTGGTGGTGAAGAGGTTGAGTCTAGTCCTGATGATAAGTCCTCGGACATTGTACCCTGTATCATGCACAGTAAGAGAATTAAAGAACTTGCAACAACACCATAAAGATATGCAGCATATATGTAACAACTGAAATGAGTAGATATTAATCCTTCGGATTTAAAGGAAGGTGCATAAAAATATGTACTTATATAGTAATCAAAAATAAGGAGAGAGTGTTCGACAAGGAACAAAAGATGCGCCTTTCATATTTCATCAGTCAGCACTCACACAGTCACACTTACGTACATCTGAAAACCAGTCATTACTACTTCATGGCAAACAAAATTGGCTTCAAATTGTGATTGCAACCATGTACAACAAAATGCCACGACTTATAAGAGTTAGAATGATAGGGAATATTGTCACCTACATTCGGGAATATAGAGTAAAATGTGTGCAAGAATACTGAGTACTGAAGTTCGACATCTCACTACAAGTTTGGCTTTTTTCTCTTTTGTTGTGGCCAAAGCCTGAATTACAATTTATGTGCTCCTATACAAGCTTCTCCTTTTATTTCTTTTTCAGACCCTTTTTTGGATCCTCAGCTCGTGGCAATTTTATGCGGAATGAGTGACGTTGATCATGACTACTAGCTAGTAGCCTAGTAGCTACTCACAAGTCACAACTCATTATGAAAAAGAAAAGGGACATGTTACAAACTCACAATGTCAAGATAGTGCAGCTGGCTTACCCACACAGGTAATTTGCATTCATACTTCCTGACTGATCAAATAGATCATATAGACATTTTTACTCATAGATTCTAACATGCTAGATAGTAGCGACGACGTAATACTATACTCGAAAGAACAATGCAAGGTAAATTGTCATCAAATTATCATTGTTGATCAAATTATCGGATTCACTAGAACATATTGCACAAAGATGTACATATACATGACATAATGGTAGAAGTTATAGCACGTACGTACTATGTCTAGTAATATGTGAATATGTGATGGATATATATTATATATACTGTATATACCTGAAGCCAGTGGTCAGACGAATCCATGCAAACTTGGAGAGAAGTATGCGCCATTATGTTCTACACTCTCGCTCGCACACTTAAACTTATGCAACACCCTTGATTTATATGACTAGCTAAACAGTAGAATTATGAGAGATAAATGGGTGAAGAGAATAAGCTGAGCTAAGGATTTGATGGAGAGTGTGAGGAAAGTTGGAGGGGTTTAGTTGTGAATAAGAAGGAAGAAAAAGGCAGGGGAAGGGGGGTCAGTGGCTAAGGGTTAATATCATCATGGTCTGTGTCCCACATCATCAGTTGTCCCCAAAGTGTACAAGCCCGTATAAACTGCGGTGTTCTTCACAACGTCGGCGGTGTGACAACTTTTGATTGGGCCCCTCTCACCTTCAATTGTCCCCACCATCCCTACTATTTGTCTCTGTACTCATCATCATTTTGGTTTGATTAAAGATGGTCCTTGTAATAGTATTGTAGAAACAAGAGCCTTCATGTACATCATACTATGGAATCTGATCTTCTATACAGTATATTACAGTAAAATTATTCTTCGTGGTCTAGTGTATGTAGTTCTAATAGTAAATGGTGTATGCCAATTATGTACAAGTATCGTCTCTCCTATAGGGAATTGAAGATATATAGATCATTCGATCGAATAGCTTGGTGTGATTACAAGTTGTTTCTTATTAGCAGTCCAAATAAATACGTAACATTGTGGCCGGTAATGACAAATCAATACGTAGTATGACTAGGGGTGTAACCGTGTAAATGAACTGAACTGGCTCGGTAAGCCCTCGAGTTTGGCTCAATTAAACTCGGCTCGGGTCGAGGGTAGTGCGCTGACCAGTGAGGCGAGTGATTAGTTAACGAAGATGGATACCCTAATAAATCAAAAAAATATAAACTTTTGAGAATTGTATTAGGTATTGCACTAGTAATACTCAGTAGATACTGCGATCATGACAATAATTCCACCCATCACGACCAAATATTGGATGACATTACCCTAATTTGAAGAATGGGTTTAAACTCTAAAGTCTAAACTTTGCTCTAAGAACTTGTGCAATTAACTTTACAAAGAAATCATTTTCTACTTAACAACCATCGGCTCCCATCCCAAAAGGATTTCGAGTCAGAAAACAAATGTGATACTGTCATGCTAAACTACCTATGCTGATTGCTGACATAATTAAGATGGACTGAAATTAGCAACCTAGGGACTGAAATTAGCAACCTTTGACGGCTGCGATGTCCTTGTATGTCTTCCAAGTGTGAAGCTGACCCGTTAGATAGAAATCACACGTCACAATGTCAGTAAACAATACCCAAAACAAAAACAAAGAAACGAGGAAAAAAAGAGCAGCTAGCTAATGTGTTACGGTCATTGTCCGACGTGATTGAAACAAGCGCATCCAAGAAGCAGGCGAATAATATTTTCTCGCTCTTACTTACCCTATCTGTCTGTCTCTCTCTCTGGGCTACTCGTGCTTCGATAAAGATAGTATTGTAAGCCCAAAGGACCGACGATGACCCCCACCCCAAGGGCCCAATCATATGGCCCCACTCGCTCGCCTCTTACAAGCAAGGGATATATTCTCTAGCTCTCACGTGCCTCCCTCACTGCAATTGTATATGATCAGTATATGAGTATATCTAATATCCTACGAGTAATTTTAGTACGACTGTATGACTATCCTGACTGACTAGATTTGATCTGCCTGATCTGATGACACTATCACCGTCATTTAGTATAAGTTATTGCCTAATGGACAATAATCATGTCACGAAATGAGCAATAATTTATGTAATCCACCTACTACTAGCAGAAGTGTACAATATCTGTAATTTGCAATGGACTTAACGGAAGTTGAGTTCTCAAGTTCACTTCAGGAAAGGTTACCTTGCTAGCTTGTTTACATTCGTTCATTGCCTTAAGAAGGGATAAGTTTGGGTAAGATTTTCTGTTAGGTTTTTCATGTGTGTGGTGAAGAGTAGATTGTCCCACATCGGAGAAACATGGGGTCATGGGGAGGATGACTAGTACTACGTATATAGGTTTGGTAGGCTACCTCTCGTATTTTCAATTGGTTTTAAGATGTAATCTCACTAGGTTTGTGTGCTAGCCACCTAAATTTTTCATTTTAAGCCATTTTACATGCAAATAAGATGTGAATGTACATATATAGCCTGCTAATTTTCATCGTCTTGTGTCAACTAAACAAAGAATTTTGCTTGAATGATTGGTGAATATCAAACGAATGGCAGCAATTTTTTCGGTCGTTATCTCAAACCCATATTACACTGCTCCGGAGGAAATCAACAGCTAATTGATATGGGGAAAATCCGAAAAAGAGTATAATACGCTTTTGAGCTAAAGACACTGCATAGAGTATATATTCATGTCATCACTATTTTACTACAAAAATGGATGACAATGATTCAGTCCTGTATATACTAGACGCTAGTTAGAAGCCTTCTTTGATTCTTTAAAAACCTTTAATTTTAGCACAAAGTTCACCAAATTTTCTCAAGAGATCACCAAAAAGAAAAAAAGAAGAAAAGATCGAAAATTGAAAAGGATCGATTACAGTTTAATATGTAGAAATACCTCAAAACGTGAATTGTGATTATTTTATTCGTATGTATATGATATATCAGAAATGTGGTTTGAGTTAAAAGACGTAAGATGATCAAGATGAGAAAGGGACATTTGCGCCTAAAGTAAAGTTCTTAATAAGGCTTCATCCTCACAATACAGTAGTATGATCCACGACCATGATTACTTCCATTTCCTGGAATCTGTCAACCACCTTTGCTATGCGCCTATGCCATCCTGGTTTGCAGGCGTCTTGTTTGATACGCATCTTCGAGTTTTCTTCCTCTGAATTTGTTGCTCTTTTTCCTGGACCTCTCAGCTCTATGCCTCTATGTCATGTGTATAATGAAATTAAATTCTAGTAATTACAAGCTAATCGCCGAGGTGCTAGTGAAATGATCAACTTGATATCATCGGAAAGTTCGAATAATTATGTGTATATCATTGAAAAGTTTCCGATATTTAGTATCATCATAAAAGTTCAATATGAATAATTGAGTGTAAAAATAATAAAATTAAAAAAAAATGAACTCGGCATATTTCAGTTTAGGTTCACTAAATAAAAGTTAAAGAGAACAAACTTTTTATTTTGGTTCGAAGTATTTCCATGACATTAGCTTAGGCCTTAAGTCCAATTGTAACTTGTATTTTCATTGGTTTAAAAAAAAACAACGCAATCTTGCTCCTAAATATTATGTAGGGAGTAGTCTACTTTTTCTTAGTGGATGGGTAAGGATGTAATGTCTTCAACTGGCCTAGAACTATCTTGAATACACCCAAATAACCAAGCACTTGATATAACGATAAGGAGATGTGAAAACTGAAAACTATCATCTCAGGTGTTAAAATTGAGTTCTTAATTATTTATGCAACAACAAAAAAAATCTTGGTTTATCAAGAGGTTTTCGACCCTTTGAACTCAAAGTTAATCCTTTGACATAGACAAAGTAAAAATTGAACATAAGACCTCCCTCTACTTAGAGTGTTTTTACATATATCAACTTATTGCGACCTTACACCATTAAGTCAACCAAATCATTTCCTTATGTAGTTTTTCTTTGTTTCATAGGCTATGTGGTTTAATTATTTTGTCAAAACTTATCTCATTTTAAATTTTGTTTAGGCTGTGTTTTGTTCGTCGGTAATACTACAGTTCAGTTTTTTTCTGTTCAGTTCAGCATCTTTCGGTTTTTTTCAGTTTAGTTCATTTTTTTTTTCAGTTCAGTTTAGTTTCATTTCATATCATTTCAGCCGATCAAAACACACCTTAATCTATAATCTATGATCAATTTAATTCACTTTGTGGGACTTAAAGTCAGATAATCATTGATTCTCCGCAAACCATAATCGTCGTGACTTCAGACTGAAAGAGACCGTGTGAATAATTATCACAGCACCATTACAAGCTGCTAGCTGATTGCACTAATGATTCATCCAGTCCTTTTGACTGTCCATATGTGCTTCAGTGCTTCGCATACGTTGGAATTTCACTCTTAACACATTTCTCTGTTTGTTTAAACTGTCACTGACTTTAAACGCAACGATTTTGATTTCCTTTTTGTCTTTATTATAGCCATGTACCCCAGCAGCAGCATAAACGTGGAGCCCCCCAGTGCTTCGTTTGGTCTTCGTTCCTCGTCTACATGACAGGTGTGATTAGGAAGCTTTGATCCTCAAAGAATGTTGCTTTAACGATTTTTATATCGCTATCCTGTCATGTGTGTGTGAATTTAAGATACTTGCCTTCAACTTTAAGAAGCAATTTCATAGGAGGATATGTTGCCTAGGCTCATTTCTTAAATATGCTACAAAAACAATCACTTCTAGGTAGCTAGGTAGTCAATCTACTGGATTTCGAACTCCTTTATCTCGATTGTGTATTGACAATTTTACCGCTTGTTTGGTTCAATTATGAGGTGGTGTGCATTTGAAATACTTAATTCGTCCAAATTTAAGTGATATGACTATTGATCACTTAACGTAACAACTAGACTGAGTTACAATATGTAGATTGATGTTACAGTAGAGAAATCATTTTTTATTTTTCACTAGAGGGCTCTTGTGAGGTTCAATATAAGACTTGGGAACGGGTGAGCAGTACGTGACTAATGGTTGAGTAGACTCGAGTGAGCGAAGTGGAACGGTCAGGGAATAATGCAAGTGACTCTCAAGAAGTAGTTAAACGAGAGGGTCACTAGACAAACGAGTGTAGCGATTTTTCGATTCTCCTGCAAAATAGATGCTTGAAACTAGCCCCGTGGCATGCTGAGGAGAGTATGTCCGATGCGTAAGAAAGACAAGTGACATGGAGGCGTAAAGTCAAAGTGTAATCATGGAGACTGTGAAAGTGTACCGTTTTACTACTAGGCCAAGATAATGAGGATGTCTGATGTACGAAATCTTACCCCAAAAGAGATTGTCTCCATTAAAAGAGCGAGAAAACAGAATTACTAAAAGAAGATGAGTGAGAACAACAACAACATCAACAACAATTGAATGTAATTTCATTCAGTGAGGTGCTCAGAAAAGAAAGATACGACTAATACCATTATTTTGCCAAAAAAAAAAAGGTCAAGCTTGCAAATCAACAATAAAATAAGACAAATGATGAAAAAATAGTTCAATAATAGGATCACAATGGTTAAAAAATAACATTTCCGTTCTTTCCATGTGGTGCATTTTTTATTTATTTATAAAAAAAAACCTTTTGGATAAAGTTTCTTAATGGAATGTTATTAAAAATAAGCTCAGAGAAACTCTTGAGGTAATAGATGTGTCAAGCTATGAAGTTCAAAAATTGTATATGAGCAAATGGAAAATGTAAAATCATACGCTAAGTATCTTCTCGTATAATATGACACAAAGTACAAAGTCGATGAACATACATATATAGAACGAAATCTAAATTGAACTTTGGTAGTAAGTTGATTTTGGGATAAATACTTGGACTAACCTTGATACCCCTTGGTGGGCAAAACGGAAAAAAAGACGGTAAACACTTTTGCCT